>CAIGRT010006163.1:0-13618 GCA_903798405.1 Fraxinus platypoda
ATTGGGTATCAAAAACCCAACAATAGTATATGCCATTGTTCTTTCTGTCTAAATATATGAACGTATGTAGAACGTAACTTGTAGAAATGTATCCTTTAATCTTGTCTAACAATCATTCATGAGATTACACTTTCGACAATCCAAACACATAACTTACATGTCAAAGCATGCCCAGCAGAGATTGGAGATCGTTCACATACCATATTCTGTGCATTGTGACACTGCCAAGTTGATGAGAAAATAGCTTAGCTTATTATTTTTCAATGATTAGACTTATTAGATTCGTCTTTATGATTCACTTTGAAATATATAGATTATACTATTTGAGACTTTATTAGATATTTGCTTCAGAATTTTATTCATTTGTTTTTTTTGCTAGCAGACACGTCTTATGTTTTTCTAGAAATGTTGTGTTCCGTTTTCCTTTTTCGTCGTATGTGTGTTGACATATCTACCTTTATGCAGCATAGATATGAAAGAGAACACTCATTAATTTTGACTCGACTTTTATTTATGAGATTACTTAATGTTGATATTTATTTATTTATAACTCGATGAAGAAAAATGAAAAAATAAAGCTACTTATAGTCCGATTCACTTACTCTAGAATAAAACTTTACGATTACCATCTCTTATGAAATATAAATTCCAATGACATGTGGTTGCAATCAATAGTCCTCCTTGGGCTGTTCGCGTGTTGGGTTCTTTCTACATTGACACTAGCTCATAACAAGTTTTGAAATTAAGTTATATGCTTTTGCTTCATCTAGCTTAAAGTTTTGGTAAGTCTCTTAGATAGGATTATCGGATGAACTGTCTCTTTTGGCTTGTGATTTGAGTTTTTGTTTGGCTTAATTTTGGTAAATATTGGGCATGAATCCTCGAGAAAATAAATAAAATTGAGAAAAAGTGTTCCTTTTGATCATGCAGTTGTTAAATGGAAGGAAGTGCATTAAATGCTGCCACCGGAACCGGAAATATCCCTTGTCCCTCCTCTTCAAACAAGAAATCAAAAAGAGTGTCGGATAATGTATCTGCTTATACTGTTCAGTGTGCCAAATGTTCCAAATGGAGGTTCATCCCAACAAAAGAGAAGTATGAGGAGATACGAGAAACGATAGCAGAGCTGCCTTTCCTTTGTGAAACTGCTCGTGAATGGCGACCTGACATTACCTGTGAAGAGGAACCAGATCTTGTACGAGATGGCAGCTGGAATTGGGCAATAGACAAACCCTGTATTCCTCAGCCTCCTTCTGGTTGGCAACGAATTTTACGAATTAGGGCTAGAGGAGGCACAAAATTTGCTGATCTGTACGTCTTCCATTCCATTTAATTCGCTAGTTCATTTATAATTTATTTTTAAGGGTTTGAGAAGTGAAAATTTCATTCTGACTTCAATTGGACGTAACATGTTTCTTACCAGTTACTATGATGCACCATCAGGGAAACGATTACGATCAATGCAGGAAGTTCAGAGGTAACTTCTATCTATAGTCATTAACAAAGGTTGCCTCAATGTAAACGAATAAATAATTGCTGGAGGATCTGTATTTTAACTTCCAGAATCTTATATTTACTTTTGTTTAGTTTCAAAATCTTATATTTTCTCTGTTTGTTTTGAATCTTTTATGATGTTTTCTCTTTCCAGTTACCTGTATGAGCATTCGGAGCCGGGTGTAACATTGTCACAGTTCTCGTTTCAAATTCCTGAACCGTTAGAGGAAAATTATGTACGAAAACGTCATACTCCGTCTGCTACTTTGAATGACACGAGTGGTGCTGTGGTGCCAGGTTTGACGATTGATGTTGACTTACTAAGCCTCTATTTGGCTAATTTATAAATCATTTACAATTTAGTCAAACTTCATTTTCAACTACGTGTCAATGAACACACGGCCACAAGTACCATTGACTTATCTGCTATTTTTTTTCTATCTATTTATAAATTAAATTGTTTATAAATTCTTTACAAACGGAGGCTAAGATTTCTAATTAGATCCATTTTTGCTTTGATACTGAGTTTTTTGTGTTAACATATTTCCTTAATTATTATCTGCGACATTTTTGTTTCTACATAGTCAATGAAAGTTAGGACTGATTTGAATAGCTTTTATGTCAGTTGCTGCCACTCCCATATCATGGATTCCTCCAGACCAGAGTAGAGACTTGCACTTTGGTGGGGAACGGAACTCTACTTCTGATGCTGAGGCTCCAGCTGAAAGTTGAGGTACATATGTGTCATTTGCCAGAATGTGTAATTTGTTTCTATTCCAACATTTAGCCTTGATGTTCCTTCACCAGTTTTAACTTGTTTGTACCTTCTTTTCTGGAGAAACTGTGTGAGGTGAAATTTGAAGTGGCATCTCAAATTTAAAGAGCATTTCACTATCTATTTGTTACTCAAGCATTGCCATAGAATTTTGATATGTTTCATGTTCAAGGTTTATTTTGTCATTTATTACAATATTTTAGTTTTAAGAGCTTGTCTTTCCTACAATAGTTAGTATACATTTTTGCATCATTTATTTGCCAGTTTGGAATAATTTAACGAGTTCTCTCATTGGCTTGAGAAAGTCCTAATATTTGATTATACACATCTTCTTTGCTAAAATTTTTTTGTTATGTATGCCATAAAGTTTGAAATTCTATAAGCAAGAATAAATATTGATAGGCAAAAAGCATAAAAGTTTTTCGGGTTGTATTGGACAATATCGAACAAGACAAGTACAAGAGTTTAATTTCATTATTTTTTTGTGGTCTGTTCTTCTTGCAGAAATCTTAGTCATGTGATGTAATCAATTGTTTGTTTACTCTACTTAAATGAGTCGCTGTAGTATAATCTTCTCTTTCAAAATTGGATTATTTTCCTTTATTTACAAGTACATTAAATGAATGGGGTATGGTCTATGTATGATGCACCGACACGGACATTGTCGGACTGAGCTGTTTTTAATTTCTGACGTGCTTCAGAACTAATTGAGGTTTCCTCGTTTATGGTTTTAGGTTGGTGTCTCAACTGTTGACAATCCTCATGCAGGCATCTATGCTGAGAAGATTTTACAAGGGATGCAGAATCTAGTTCTTAGGATAGCATGTACTGTATAAATGTATCAGATGTTCTCTTGCTCTCTGTTACAAATACCTTTCGTGTTTGAAAAACTATTTACTTTCTTTATCATACAAAGACTGTAAAATTATCACAGATGATAATTTTCTTTTCTTTCATTTCTTGTGATCTGTTACTTTCCATAAAAGTAGAATGCTGCTACTCTTTTTTTTTTTTTCCATAATGTCATGTCAAATTTAGTGTGGGTTCGGATTTACTGAGGGAGTAATGGGTCCCACGAAATATGTGAATAATAAGTGGGTAGCTATTGTGAACCTGCAAAAGGACTGATTATTCGTTTTCCAAATTCTGAAGTGTTTTGCTTATTGAAAGAAAAATAGCAAGGGTCTTTGTGTGTGGGTGAAAAAAACTAAAAGTAATTAAGATGGGACCAAAATAAAGTTCTGTGAGTTACATGAAATTTAGGCAAAGTCGAGTGACTATTGGTGTTTTCCAACTGGTGGTAGAGGCAATTACAACCTAACTGTGCATGTCATATCTTGAAAAATCATGTGTTTTCTAATTAAATAAACACCCCTTGAGCTTTACGACAATATCCGTGAAAGTGGAATCACTGGAAAGAAAAACCAGGAGTGATGTATATGATGCAGAGGAAGTGAGCATCGTCTTTCAAAATATGTAACTCGTGGAGAAAAGCATCGTTTCAAAAAACTACATTTTTTCTACCAAATATGAAAACGCTATCTAGCATCATACAGATTTGCATAGAATAAAGAAGGAAATCAATTAATCCCGAAAGTTGTGTTGAAGATTAAGGTTGAGAGAGTTGTACAAATCTGCAGCCAAAGAATTTTTTTTGCCATCAACTGCTGCCCCTAGAGAAAAAGAGTACTATGATGGGATTTGACGAAGACTTGATGCATATAAAGATTGTGTAATGAACAACAATCTAACCTAAAAATCATTCCCATTGTTGAGATGGGCGGTTGTGGCAAGACTACCCTGGCTTTTGAATTTATTTTTATTTTTTTTCATTCATTTGTGGCATATCACTTTTATACATGTTCGTGCTTGTGCAACTCTATCTCAAAATTATCGTATGCCGGACATTTTTCTAATCCTTCAAGACGACATTGTTGTTCTTACTAATGAAGAACGTCGAGAAAGTAATGAAAATTTAGCAGAACATCTATCTAATGAATGACGACAATGGAAGTCGAACCATATTGACTACCAAAAGATCTAATAGGAAAGTAAAAACCTGCGGCATACATGATGTTTTGAGAGAACTCTGCGTAAGGATAGCTCATTTATTACCATTTTTTTGGTTATATAAGAATGTATTCCCTACAGTGGTTAGTTTACATTCTTGCTTCATTTATTCTAATATGAAAGCATGCCAGTTGAAATAATTTATGAGTTTTTGCATTGGCTTGAGAAAGTCTTAAATTTGCTTATATACATCTTCTTTACTAAATTGTTTTGTTGCGTATGCCATAGAGCTTGAAATTGGATAAACTAGAATAAAAATTGATAGGCAAATGACATCAAAATTTTATTGTTCATCCATATATCATTGAGGGGCTACTGATCGGCTCGCACGTAAGGTTATAATATTTATAAGAAGTATTAGAGCTCCTCGGGAGAAAAGTCCCAATATATTTGTACAATCACACTAAGGACTCGTTTCACATGGTTTTTGCTTTTGTTTCCTGTAGAAGAGCTTTTAGAAGAAAATACCTTAATTTTTGTTTTAAAACTAATTTTTAAAAGTGGAAATTACATAGAACCAGATTTTTCAAGTTTTAATTTCAAAAATCAGATTTAAAGTTTGATTATACAAAAATCAGATGATAATTTGATATTTTAATTTAATAACCCTACCAAATTTTTCGAAACCCTAATCATTTTTAAATTTTCCTTCTCTCTCTAAATCCCTTCATTTTCTCTCTATATTTCATTCTCACTTCTGTCTTTACTGTGCCACAACCGGAGCACCGTCCGCACTAGGCCATGACGCCTCCAATCGGTCAACATCTCCGACACGCAGCGACACATAGCGCCGCGAGTTCGCACTGTTCACCGATCTACTTTTATTTTCTACCATCAAGCCTTCGATCGTGACGCCTCCAAAGCCTGAGGAAGCAAGGCCAAGCAGAAACAGAGGAAGGCAAGACCGTGACGCCATCGACAGCGATAATGGTAGGTCACGATGTGAAGCAGCATCGCCGCTGTCGTAACGCGACGATGTGAACTTCACCACTGCCGCTGCTACAATTCGATGGCGATGGTGGCGGCACTGCAATTGCAATCTGGTGGACTTGTGGAGGTCGTTGCGATGTGGTGGATTTGTGGTTGTGGTGTGGTGGATTTGTGGAGGTCATTGGTCTGCTATGTGATTTGTAAAGATTGTGGGGCGGCGACAGTTTGGGGATTTTTTTAGTGGGGTTGGTGGTTGCGATGCGGTGGAGATTAAGATAGTGGAGATGGTAGTTGTGGTGGCGGTGGTTGTGGTTGTGGATTGGTGGTGGTTACAGTGGCAGTGTTGGTGGTCGTCGTGGTGGCGAAGGCGACAACGATGATAATAGGTTTGGGGATTTTTTTGGTTGGTGGGGTGGTGTGGTGTGGTGTGGTGTGGTGTAGTGGAGATGGTGGTCACGGTGGTGAAGAGTGTAGATGGTGGTTGTGGCGGTCATGGTGGTGGCATTGACGGTAATGGATTTGAGGAGGCGGTGGTACATGCGACGGCGGTGGTTGTGCTGAAGGCGGTGGTGGTGGTCACAAATTGTTTTGTTGATTGTGACCAATAAACAATAAGTGACCAATGAAATGGATAACTTGTGATCAATAAATAATGTGTAACCTAAAAATTTGTTAAGCTGTGACCAATAATTTGAAAATGTGTGACCTAAAAATATTTTTTTGTCAATTAATTTGATATTTTGTGATCATGAAATAAGTTGTAATTCATAAAAAAAATTATTTGTGACCAAGAAATAAATTGTGACCTATAAAATTTGTTGTTTGTAACTGTGGTATCTGTAATTGTGATTAATATATAAGTGTGACCATAAATTATATAATATTGTGACCCTAATATATTTAATTAATAAAATATTTTTTAATTAATTTTTTAATAAATAAAATTTAAATTAATAACTGATTTTTGAAAAAGTAAACATTATCTCTTAGATTTGAAATATGTCATACTTAGGCCATGTCTGCCCCAGCTTTTGAGCTGACTTTTAATCCATTATTTGACCGTTGAGCAGCCATTATGGACCATTCCTCTCACAGGCGGGGCTCAGGTACAGGAAAGAAACGGTCAAATTTTGGCTGAAAAGCTGGGGCAAACAGGGTTCTAATCTTTCGAATAAACAAAACATGATTTTTGGCATCTTGATCGTGAATTATTCTTTATTCTTTATTTATTTTATAATTAATAATACTGAAGTTGTAAATGATATTCTAAATTGCTGGCATCCTGTCTACTTTTGCATAAAAGTTGTTACGGGTCTGTGTCAGACCCTCCACCTCGACGCCACGTGTCAGCAGAGGTGGCCCCACTGTGACACGCGTCAACCGAGGTGATTACCCCATGGGACGATCTGAATGCACACACCGAAGTGATTACGTGAAGGACGAATTGAATAGGCGCCAATGGACGAACCAGACTCATCCGCTAATATATTGCAGATGCAATGGCTCGTACTCCGCTTCTATAACGCTGCAACGTCTCACCTACCTTGCCTCGCTTCATCAAAGATCTCTTGTACGAAGATCTTTCTAAAGTCAAATCACTGACTGATGGGACACGTGACATGACTCAAACGGTCAAATCAGCTGCTCTTGTCAGAGACATTCAATGCCAGCCAACCTATGGAGAGACTGATTGATACCTAGGATGGGACGAACTCTGGAGATCTAGCAACGCCTCTCCTCATCCAACGACTCTCCCCTCCCCATCCTTGACATAAATACTCCCTCCTTGTGCTTAAACAAGAGAGATTCTTTTTGGGAGACACGACCACACCTAAACTTGAGTATTATCTTTTCCCCCACATTGTTGGCACCTTTACTATTACACATTCGGCCACTTCAGGCGAGTGTTCTACTGCTGACGAATCCCCTTTTTGGTTGAACTTCAAACTGACTTGACCGTCGGAGTGCTTGTGGCCGCTCCCAACCCATCCGGGAAAGGCCATGAATGACTGACGAAGTGCTACGTGTGCAGGGAGGAGCTGACTTGAAGACATCTTTTGTTGGCCATGTGTCGGAGCCATTTTTCGAGGTCAACAATATTTTATTCAAAAAAAAAATTTAAAATATGTCAAACATAATTTAAAAGGCCGCCACTGCAAATGTGATTCATTATGAGTTCAAGGCGTAGCTCAATCAACAAGAATGAAGTCTTAGGACAATGACCTGAGTTCGAATCTTATTTCTAAAAAATGGTGAAATTGAAAAGAAAAAAGTGATTTATTCGCATTATTTGTAACAATCTTTTTAATGTATTATTATTCTGAAATAATGTTGACTTCCTAAATATATCATCAAGCTAATGTTTTCAATATATTTTTCTTCATAAATATAAAATGAAAAGGTTACAATTTTTTTTTTTTTAAACTTGTATAGAGTCAATCTAGCTTTGACGAAATGCACCTTGCTTGATTTGTTGACTATGGAATTTCTGTACATATCATAAGCATTGTTACAAAAAAATGTGAAGCGTAGCTAGGTATGGAGACCAAACTTCAAGTTTTACGAGTTTAGGCGAGATCTACGAGTAAAAAATATTTTTATTATTATTATTTTTAAAATTTTAATCATTCTAAAAATTATTTAATAATTAAAATAATTCATACCAAATATCTAAAATTATAAAATATTATATTTACTTATAATTCTTACAATTAATCAATTATACAATTTTCAAAGAAAAGACTTGAAACTAAAGTCAAAAATAAACTTTTAAAAAAGGAAAAAAGAAAAACGCGCTTTATAAACGATCAAATTGGCAATTGACCGCTAAATTTCATGCTTACTATCAAAACGTGATGTTTCGCCTTCACCTAGCGTCTAGACGTATTTTGTAGAACACTGATCATTAGCATTGAGCTAAAGAACTGTTGATTAATTCAGAGAGTGTCTCTAATAACAAAAATGCACGCGCTAGTGATGTACGACGAACTCATTTGTCGTATATGAACAAAATGTCATTATTAAATCGATCACCTGATTGTGAAGTTTTCGTTAGTCGTGTTTTGTATTTACATTTGTGCCTTTGACGTGACACTATTTTTGACTAAATTGATAAGTACAATTCAATATATGTATGTTCCTCAAGTACAAGCAATGTCTTGACAAGTATAATTTATATTTACAATATCACATTAAGCCCTTACCTGGAGCCGATTTTTTGGACAAAAAAATTGATTATTTGACCGTTACTTGACAGTCTGGGTCCCACCAATGTGAGGGCGAAGTCAACAATGTCATGCTACTTACTATCCCAACGGTAAGGCAGGCGCTAAATATATTCTTACTCCATTCTATGATAACAAAAACAAAAGTCAAAAATGTCATGCTACTTACTATCCCAACGGTAAGGCAGGCGCTAAATATATTCTTACTCCATTCTATGATAACAAAAACACTTAAAAAGGATTAAAAAAATTTTATAATTGATAATCTGTTTTAATATTGGAGAAAGATAGTATGGGATAGTAATGCTAAATGAATTTTAAAATTTTAACAAAGTATCTCAGAGCATGTTTGGCTAGGCCTAAAAAATAAGATTATTCTTATTTTGAAAGTAACTTTTTAAGGACAAATATGTTTGGATAATTTACTATTCAATAAAAAAATTAACTTTTAAAAGTAATTCTTACATTATACTGTATTAAAAGGTAATTTATTTTCTAACTTTCACCAATAAAAAATAATTCAATTTAAAATTCACTTTTTATTTTTAAGTAAATTTACTCAAACTTTTTAAGCTTAGCCAAACATGCACTACCCCCACTCCCATACCCCACCACAAGAGAAGCATTTATCATCTCTCTCTTTAACCACTACTCCCTTGCAATTCTATACACAATGTCGTTATATGTGTAGCTTTTGTATGTATATATCACTCCTAACCCTATCCCGACCCCATTTCCGTCAGCATTCTTTATCATTTCTTGCAAAACTAAGAAAAGTCAACCGACTGGGTTTCAATTTCAAGACCTTTTTAACCATTCAAGTTCCTCTTTCAAGCAGCAAGTATATAAATTTATGCAATTTTTTGATGTTTTGATATACCCGATTTTGTAGATTTTTAATTTAAGCTAAACTTTTGGGGTTTTTTTTAATGATTTTTTAGGTGGCTAGAATTGGTATGCATTTGTTTACGTATGATGGAAATATGGATATAGATATACCACATGTAGAGAAATTAGTTAGAGACAGACCAGGGATATGGATGAAATTGAGGGAGGGACCTGTTATTGGGCAAACATGCCCCCAGAGCTATTGAGGGAAGTGTTGATGAAGATAGAGGATTCTGAATCCAGTTGGCCCGCGAGAAAACACGTAGTGGCGTGTGCAGGTGTGTGTAAAAGCTGGAGGGAGATAATTAAGGAGTTGGTCAAAACCCTTGAGGTTTCTGGCAAAATCACTTTTCCTATATCCATTAAGCAGGTACAGTTTCTCAAGACTTAGCTGTAAATATTTTTTGTACTTGTATTATTTGAGTGTTTAGTCAAATTTTGTTGATAGTTATGCGTGGATAATTGTTTTGGGTAGTTTTTGATTTGCTGATTTCGTGTAAGTATGAGTTATGGTTTGGGATTATGTGATAATTAGACAATTTTACTGTGCATTGCTTTTGTTATGAATTAATAATCATGAGTGCGTGTAGAAACCCTCTATGGAGTTGTCTATTTAGGGTGACTGGTCTCCTGATAAGTCTGGGGCTGTTTCTTGATTCCCCTAAGTGCAAAATCTAACTTTTTTTAGGAAAGGTGAATTAAACTTTTCGAATGTTGTGATTCTACAAAGTTGCATATTCTTTTACGACCTTATCATAGTGAAATTTTACCTTGTTGGTGGGAAAAGAAATATAGAAATAAAAGGAATGGGTATAGTAATGTTGATTTTGACCACTTTATTTTATATTGAGCCAAGAATTTAGTTAGAAAACAGTGTGATCATATGTAGAATTTTTGAACTTTCTAAAGCTAGTTACACGAAATTTTTGGCGCCGTCAAGTTTCTACTTAACTTTTATAGAGCTAGATTGACGATCATAGAAGGAGAGAATTTCTGGTAGACTAGTGTCATCTAAGTTTAGTTTGGTTGGTGATATTAATTTTGCAATTCAATTGACCTTAAATTACATTGATTGTCAGTTTAGATGATAGATTTAAAGAAAGAATGCGCTGAGCATGATTATGAATTTTCACAGTTCTTCAAATTGTTCCTGAACATTTCAGATTGTTATTTTATGGAGAAGATTGATAATCATAAAAGCAAATCATTTAATGAAGTTTTCAAGTTGCATTATCGGTTTGGGGTTCAATTCTTTAGCACTGGAGCATAAAATTTCCTTTTGAATTTGTTAGTTTCTTGTCTTTATTTGTGCCTTTTGTATCAAGTCAGTAATTTTATATATCCTCTTTGGTGACATAGATGGCAATTGTTTTGTCTCTTTATATGGATTTGTCGGCTAAGCTTTTGAATTCTCAACCAATCAGTTTGTAGTTTCAGAAAATTAAATAGGTTCACATAATGGTAACTGCCAAATCCAATTTTAATTGTGCTCAACCTTTTGCGACGAAGAGATTCTTTTAGTGACTTTAAGGGCAAGTCAACATCTATAAGTCGTACGAATATCAACGCTGACATTCACTGGTTTTCTTGAACCAGCTATACCTTTAATAAAAGTTATTCTAAGTTGACATTCTTCAATTTGTGTCTGTTCCCCATGTTATGCAATGCATTTGTATTTATTAGCGATAACATGCCAAGAATAACTTTTATTTTTTCGCCCTTCCTCAATTAATATTTTACTTCGGGAACACGAGACAAATTATCTTCTTTTATCAAATGCGTTTAGTATCTTATATATTATTCGAAACATTTTTCTGCTTTGCAGCCAGGTCCAAGAGAATCTCTTATCCAATGTTTTGTAAAACGGAATCGCGCTACACAAATGCATTATCTTTACCTCAGCTTAAGTCAAGGTTTGCGCTGTTGTGTCACTCTTTGCCAGATACCTTCATAGTATTTCTTGGCGAGAGGATTCACAAACGGCGTCTTGTTTTCTCTTGACATCCATTCTTCTCTTCGTGGCAGCGCTGGCTGGTGATGGCAAGTTTCTTCTAGCTGCTCGTAGGTTTAGGCGCCCTGCATTCACAGAGCACGTGATCTCTCTACATCCTGACCATATGTTCAGGGCAAGTGGCTCTTATATAGGAAAATTAAGGTGTGTCTTCAACTTTTAGCTTGTTGAACGATACTTTGCATTTCCAGACGAGAATAACTGCAGCCTTTTATGTCAGCAGATCTAATTTTCTTGGAAATAAGTTTGTTGTATATGATGCTCTGCCTCCCCATGCTGGGGCTAAAATTCTCCAAACTCGCTCCACTCAGATGGTTGGCTTAAAACAAATATCTCCAAGAGTTCCTACTGGCAACTATCCAGTGGCCCAGATCACGTATGAGTTGAATGTGCTGGGAGCCAGGTAAGAATGGGATTCATGCTGTTCTTGTAGTCTTATTCAATCAACAGATATAGTCAAAAATTTAAACAGAAAATGCTCGATCTTAATTGAAGCAGTATCCTTACAAGAGTAAAATGAGTCACAAAGTTATTTGTTAAACAAATGCCCATGGTATTTCCCATGCGATGAAATCATAAAATAATTATGTCATTGAGTATCTAAAAGATTGGATATTAATGTACCGATAAATTATGCCACATTCAGGAGTCCAAGAAGAATGCGTTGTATCATGGATTCAATTCCCGCATCTGCCATTAAACCTGGAGGTGTGGCTCCCATACAGATCGATTTCCCTTTCAGCAATGCCAATTCCTTTCCAGCGATCCCCTTTTTTTGGTCAAAGTCAAACGGATTGGATAAATCCCTGTCTGCACCTTTGAATAGCCAAAGAGAGGCATCGCTTGTTTTGAGAAACGAGGCGCCAAGATGGAACCAGCAGCTCCATTGCTGGTGTTTGAACTTTCATGGACGGGTGACAGTTGCATCAGTGAAGAACTTTCAGTTGGTGGCTTCTCCGGAGAATGGTGTGGTTGGGGCAGGAAATGAAAAGATCTTCCTTCAGTTTGGGAAAGTCGGGAAAGATGTGTTCACCATGGACTTCTGCTATCCACTGTCAGCATTCCAGGCATTTGCCATCTCTCTTAGCAGCTTTGATACTAAAAGTACTCATGGATGATACACATTGAGTGGTATAAATCTAATTCCTTCATCCATATATAATGTCTTAGTCAAACACATGATATATTGTTCTGCCTTAATTACCTTGTGCATGCAATCTTATCCCTAATCAGTCAAAAATATGACATTTTATAAGTTGCCATCTCGCCTTGTCGTTTTTCTATTTTTGCAAGTGTTGCTCTGTCCATGTTCCTATTCTCTCTGTGGCACTTTCTTCAAATTCACGTTCCTACACGAGCTTACATTCTCTATTTCATATATCAAAATAACTGCACGTTTCAGATTTTAGTCGCCTGTTTTTTTGAACTTTGGCAAACCATGGATAATTACATCAGTTTTGATTGGTTTGATGATCATACGTTTTAGTTAAAGATATTCTGCCCACCACGCCCTCTGCTACTAACTACACGTTTCTTAATTTCCAGGGAAGTGATTGTATTGTGAATGCTGAACAAATAAGATGCAAAGAGGCTAGTCTCATCTCTTTTTTACTTTTCTATTTTTCCATCTTTCAACTTTTTGTAGCGGGATATGAAAAATATTTGGAAGTCTAGAAATTTGTCTACTTTTTCTGTCCTCTTTTCCTTTGTGCATACTTGTTTATTTTGGAAATAATCTTTTGTTGCTGTTGTGAATATTTCACCTTTTCTTGCTTCTTGCAGTAAAGGGTTATATCACTTTTCCACCCACCACATTCTATCAAAGTTTCAAGGGAAAATTGTATTATTAGTTCCCAACAGACGGACCTTGTTGCAATATAAACGTTGACATCTTTTTCTTGGGTGCTAATGGTGCAATTTTCCATTCTTTAACGACTTACCTCATTCATTTTCCCTTTTTTTGCACATTTTGCTCCGAGTTCATGCAGTCTGTTACACGACCCTCGTAAGTACCGATACAAGTTCTTTTATGTTGCACATACGTTTTAAGTGCAAAAATTCGAATTCATAAACTTGGAAGACATGAAATCTGACATGGTATGTGCTAGTTCACCACTTTGTGTATGCAGTTTAGCCCCTGTTTGGCTCCCATTAAATTCCATTACATTACATTAATTTTTTTTTCTCTTTGTTTTAATCACACATTCATCAAATAAAATAATATTA
>CAIGRT010006177.1:0-10912 GCA_903798405.1 Fraxinus platypoda
ATCACATCATAGCATTAATTACATTCAAATCAAACATGAAATGCTTCTAAAAAGGGGTTATTAAGGGTAATTTGGATATTTTGCACCAAAAAAAGTGACTTTTTACTCACAAAAGTGAAAATGACATTTTTTTTTTTTTTTTTATTTTCAAATTCAGTGACATTTTTGAAAATTCCCCATTTTTAAAAGAGCTTTCTATTCTTAAACTACTTTTAGAGAAAGTCATACTTGACCAACTTCCTCTAAAAATTCTTTTAATTAGAAGAATCAATTTCATAAAATTAGCTAAACGATCCAAAAGCAGTTTGTGTGTCTCGAAAGCTGCTTTTTGACTTTTAATGGGCTCTAAATTGATGTAAAATTAGCACATCATTTTGAATAATCAACAAATTGTAACAATAATATCCTCTAGTTCTAAAGTCGGTTCCAGCTTTGCTAGTTCAAGAAAGTAGACTATCAAATCAAGAGCAGTCCGTGGACTCGACATTTATAAGCTAGCAAAGTCTGGTCCAGGTCTTTCCCGGGTAGGAGTAGATAGAAAATAACTAGTGGGGCCCACACTAATTAGAGAGGAGTTATGCTACATGTACAAAGTTGGATTACAAAGTTAGTTGACAAAATAACATCTAAACCAATCATTTTAAAAACAGATTTTTAAATCATTTGAAATCAACGGTCTAAATTTGCCCAACACACTTTGTACAAATAGCTTTATTGATTAGAGAGGACTGTAAATTTTACAACCCTCTAAACACTGTACAAGAGGGCTTTTTGTNTAAATCATTTGAAATCAACGGTCTAAATTTGCCCAACACACTTTGTACAAATAGCTTTATTGATTAGAGAGGACTGTAAATTTTACAACCCTCTAAACACTGTACAAGAGGGCTTTTTGTAGACCATTTCAGCATTTTTCTCGATTCGTGGGGGATGACCCAAAAAAGCAAAGCAGAAAACAAACCACTGATCAAGATTCAAGAAGCAGCCTACCAACCAGCTAATGAAGTCCTTATAGCTGACAGCAATAAACCAGTAACTAACCACAAATATTGATCCATTAGAAATTTCATATAATAACAGTACTGTACAAAAGGAAACCTTCATATATGTTGAACTTGACACTACTAATCTAAATTATGCATAAGCTATATATCCAATAAGCTAATCCACAAGTAATTATATATAACCCCATATGTAAACCAATAGACCAAAGAAAATAAAAGTAAAACCAGTAAATTCAAAGGCGTTTAAAAGGCCTTCTGATAAATATCATGAAGTTTCTTCCATGA
Source organism: Fraxinus platypoda (assembly GCA_903798405.1). Taxonomy (NCBI): domain Eukaryota; kingdom Viridiplantae; phylum Streptophyta; class Magnoliopsida; order Lamiales; family Oleaceae; genus Fraxinus; species Fraxinus platypoda. Next base: position 1,290 of record CAIGRT010006177.1, read on the forward strand.
TTCTTCTCTCTGCATCTTCAACTGATTATAAAAATCTCCAATAAATGTCTCAGCTTTATGATATAATTCCTGCCCACTAAGCTCCCCAATCTCCTCTCCATCATCGTCGTGTTCTTCAGTGCAATCTTCTTCAGCAGCTCCAATAAAAAACAGGCTTGAAGTCGAAGGAGATTTGTCTAAAACCTTATCAGCAATTTTCTCTGATGAAGATTTTTCGAAAACCTTAACCGGTTTGTTCGTAGAACGATCTAGACTATTAGTTCCATTGTTTGAGAAGGTGGCCGATTTTTCATTACCGGGATAAACCTCTGATGATTTTTGTGCAGGTTTCTTGTCTTCTGGGGCTTTAAGGAAAACGGAAGCAAGCCCAGATTCTGCTCCAACTGCGAAGATGAGAATGTTGACGATGAAGTAGAGATATTTAGGCCTGAACGATGTGGATAAAAGTGGTGCTATAACGCAGAGAGCTGATATTAGAAAAAGCTTCAGAATTTGGGATTTCTTCACCTTCTCCATGATTTTCAAGAGAGGTCTGTGTGAGTTTGAGAGAGAGAAGTGATTTCTATGGTTGGATGGGATTTTTGTGCATGTGAGTGGGGGCCTATTCGCACTAGCACACGTATATAAAGAGGTTTTACAAGTCGTGTAAAGATTGATGGGGTCATTTTACGTTTTAACAAAAGAGTAATGCTATTTGCTCTAACAGGGATTATAACGATGACGTGACATTAAATAATAAAAACAATTAAATGAGTCATAATTCCACGTTTTGTTTAACCTATCACTAAATACAATATAGACCGAAGTTATAACACAATGAAACTAAGCCCTTGTTTGTCTACCATTATTTCAAAAAATTGTTTGCTACAGTAAGATTCTCCACCACGCATTCAACCACACATTCTCCCAAAAATACTATTTATTACACTAATTTTCTCCCAATAATGGGAGACAAACAAGCTCTAAATAGCATTACTACTAAAAAAACAATATTAGAAACATTAAGATGATATTACTGTGAAGAAAACAATATAGAAATGGCACATAACATCCCTACATTTCACTATTATCATGAGAATGATCATTACCTTTCATTTTTTGACATTTTTACCCTTATTTCCACATTTTATTACGCAAAAGGTTATTTTCATGCATTTTCTCAATTAAAAATCGTAAAATGACGAATATATCATTATCTTTAAATAAAACAAAAAGAAAAAGGAAGAACTAATTGCAACAATTGTCCCAAATTTTTAAAAAGAACGCAAATGAGTCCCAAATAAATATTAAAAGGGTAATTAACACATAATATTCATACATTTCACTATTATTACGAAAAGCGTTCATACCTTTCATTTTTTTGACATTTTCACCTTAATTACATTTTTTATTGTGCAAACTATTCTTTGTACTTCATCCAATTGTTCAATAAAGATGGGTGAAATGATGAATATACATTCCTATTTAAATAAAATAAATAAATAATTAATTATAACTACAGTCCCAATTTTTTTTAAAAAAAAGTGCAAACGAGTCCCAAATAAATTGCTAAAAACATGAAAATTAATTTTTTTTGAAAAAAAAAAAAGGTGGAAACGAGTCACAATTTTTTTTTTTTTGAAAAATAAAAAAAAAATAGAAAAATTTAAAATTGCAAACGAATCTCAAAAAAATTGATTTTCTTTAATTTTCTTTTTTATTTAAATATGAGAATATGTATTGAGAAATGGGATGAAAATGGATAGAAATGATAGTTTGCGCAATAAAAGATATAATTAAGAATGAAAATGCCAAACAAAAATGAAAAGTAGGAACGTGTTCCACTATAATAGTGAAAAGTATGGACATTATGTGCTAATTACCCTTTTAATAATTTATTTGGAACTCATTTGCGCTTTTTAAAAAAAATTGGGACAATGATTGCAATTAGTTCTTTCTTTTTCTTTTTATTTTATTTAAAGTGTAGTATATATTCGTTATTTTACAATTTTTAATTGAAAAAATGCATAAAAATGATTTTTTGCGCAATGAAAAATGGAAGTAAGGGTGAAAATGCCGAAAATGAAAAGCAATGACATTTTTCACAATAATAGTGAAACATAGGGACGTTAGGTGTTAATTACGCATATAGAAAAGGTACTTCTTGAAAAAAAAAAAAAAGTAACATTGTCAAATTCCAATTGAGTTAATTAACGGCAACATACATTTATTGATTGCTGCGATAAACCCTTTTTAACAATACGTAGTTTACGAATGTTGTTACTTACGCCTTGCGTTGTAAGAAGAATGACATATTTTGTCAGGGATTCCTTTTTGGGGTATTTTTTTTGTTTTCCTTTTTTTGGGGGTGGTCGAAAAAGTTGCACTAACATGTCCAATCATCAAGCTTATAAAATAAGTACTCGAATTTTTAACTCGACGTTAGTCTCTTAAATAATTTGTAGATCGATCGGAGATGATTTAGAGAGAATGTAACATATTATGATCGAGTGTGACACAGCTTTGCCAAATGTTTTTGAATATATGATTGTCAATTTTTTCAATAGTGAAAAAGAAAAGGTGAAAAGTGCATACAAAAGATCTCCCAATGGTTAGAAATGAGGATGTTATTCAGTTAGTGAGTTGACTTTTTAAGATGGAAATCTAATTTTCAACACATGATATCGAGTCATATTTTGGATTTAGTTGTGTAGATGTGCAAGGTAAAACGCCTAGAAATGAAAATGTGGGCTCCAACTAATTGCAATTTAGCTCTAAAGGCTACATAAAATCGTTACTCGAGATTCACTTTTGTGAGTTGCACGATTCATAATAACTCCCTACACATATCCAATAGATTCACGCCAATATTTGAAAACTACAAAGAGATGCAACTCAAGCAATCCACTTGAGGATATCATTCAAATAAGATATCTTGTCAAAGATACAAATTATGGAAAAGAATTAAGATGAAGATATGAAACGAAATCTTATCAATATATATGTCCCAACTAATCAAAAATTGCAATAAGAATTTGGATTATGATCAAATTATAATAATATACCCAGGAGAAAAGTAACATGCAAAAAAAAAAAAAAAAATTTAAATTGAGCAATAAAAGATAAGGTCGGTCGAAGGAATATGATTCTTCTCTCTTTTACTCCATTATAATTTAGAAGGCCATTCTATAGTCTCTCTTGCTTGCTTTTGAGAACTCACTTTTGAAGCTGGAACCAACAAATGGACTCTTTGGGATTTGTGTTTTGGGCCCCATATTAGAATAAAAGTTTCTAAGAATCTATCAACAAAATCCTAATTTGATTCAGTGCTCAAATGGTCCATTCCATCATACTACTGCTGTGTGGAGAAGATTTTTTTTATCTGCATTTTTATGATCAAGCAATAAATAAGTCCCTGTTTGGTACACATTCTTTTAAGAGTTTTGCTATAAGAACATAATGCTTGATATAGGAGATGACACTCCCACACACACATGGGGAGGTCGGCATCATTTAATTCAGGTCGGGACCCACATGCAATGTAAGAGGTCGGTCAACCCTCATGTCAAGCATTATGTTCATTTAGCTTAATTCTTCTTTTAAAATATATTATTTCAAAACTTATTTTCAACCATATATTTTTCAATAAAATAATATTTTTCATCACATCAATAACTTTTCCTTACTTTTTAACCACATATTTTTCATCATATCATTATTTAAAATACGTTTTTTTCTCAATAATATTCATCAAACACACTCTAAATATATAAACCCAGTTCAATAAGTATCTGTTTGGTGCAGATTATTTAAAATTTATTTTTAAACTTATTTTAATCACATATTCTCTCGATGAACTAATTTTGCACTTAGACCCATAATCTTTCCACACTCTCAGTTCAATAAGTCTCTGTTTAGTACATATTATTTAAAATTTATTTTTAATTACGTATTCTCTCGATAAACTAATTTTGCATTTAGACTCAAATCTTTCTACTTTCTAACTATATATTCTCCAAAAAAAAAAAAAAAATCAATTTTTCACAAAATTTATTTTTTAAAAATCTACATTAAATATGCAATGTTGATCAAGAATTTCGATTTATTTTAGATAATGTGTACAGAAATAATTGGGGAAAAGAAAGATTTGCATAATTGAATGGAATTTGCAAAGATGCAATCGAAAAAAAACAGAGAATTTTGATTAGACGCGTGGAATTGACTATTGATAAAGTAGTCGAACGTACATCTTTCACCTAAAATATTCAATTTCGCCCCTTTCTTCCAACCTAGATTTTGTTACTATATTTTTTCAGGAAAATGCCCTGCGTACAGGACACTGTTTTCACAGGGGCCTGTAAGGCCCCTCACTGTAGCGGCGGGTCCCACCTGTATTTAAAAAAAAAAAAAAAAAATTGCGCGGGCCCCACCCATGTGTGTTGCATGTGAACTATCTGTAAAAAATTCCATGTACTCCAAGCATCTCTCATTTTTTCAAGGCTAAACTTATTAGTTTTGCGCCATGGCTCTTCTAGTTCCAATTCCTTTTTACACTCGAAGAGGGATTTGTGAGGAGTATAACAATATCAATAAAGGAAAAAGAATTAAAACATACAATCACGTTATCTTAAATGTTGTATCCAAAAATACTGTTTTAAGTACTCGATTACGATTTTATCATTTCTTAAAATTTAGGGGTTGTTCGACTAAATTTTTTATAAAAGTTTTAACATATTTTAATAAAAATTAATAAAATATGTGATTAAAAGTTGATAAATTTGTAAATCCTATAAAATGCGTGATTAAAATTGAAATTTGACTCGAGTTGAGTAACAATACCTAAATCAGAGCATCTGATGGGGGCTCTCCCGTTCTCTCAAAAAGTGAATCAACACAGCTCAGAAAAGAGTATCAACGGCTTTACAATGGGTACCTTTCGAATCTGCATATTGAAGTTATTCCATGATGTTTATCACTTTTTGACTTCTCCATTTTGCCTTTGATTAAAATGCACAATTAATGGATAAAGTATGTCCATCTCCATTTAATTTTTCTTATGAGATGGTTCATTCATAATCCCTTATGTTGAAGTGCTGCACTCTTAATGCCTGTTTGGGGTAGGCTTTTGAAAACAAATTTTGTGAAAAATAATTTTTTCTTGAATGTGATTTAAAAGTAGGAAAAAAAATATGAATGCAAAAGTATTTTACTGGGCATGAAGTTAAAAACGAATTTAAAAATGAGATTTAAAGAATTCATACCAAACAGGACCTTAGTATCAACAAACGGAATTGCCACTAAAAGAGTAAAATTTTAATTTAAGTGATTACTTTGAGATGGAAACCATTATCATTTGCCCTCACCTGCACGACTTTAGAATTTAGACAGTGATATTCTAATTATGTTTCTTTAAAAATGTTTTCCAATGTCCTTTTCTTTATTGTTTGAATTTGTTTGTATAATTAATAGATTATATTTAATTTTATTTCTACAGCACATTTTCACATCTCACAACAGTCACTTTTGTAATTTACATACTACCAATTTCACCTCTCAAAATTCATACAAATTTGAAAAGTGAGCATAAAGTGGTAGGGTAATTTTGATATTTTGTTTTGGTAAACTCCATTTAACAAGTCATGAATGGCCTCCAACCAATATGCCGACCGCGATCACTATCAACTTTTTTTATGTCCCAAATTAAATGAATTAAAATAAAATTATTTTAAAAATTAGAATCCAAACAAACGTTAAGTCATTGTTTGGGCCCCACTTTGGAGAATTTATAAATTTTGGAATAACGATTGTTGGAAAAATATGTGATTAAAAAATAATGAGAAGTTTTAAATTTATATGTAATATTATTTTATTTGGAGAATGTACAGTTAAAATTAAAAAAGAAAAAAATCTTCAAAATTTTAATGGGATGCTAAATATATGTATCTCCAGATACATACAACTTGACAGGATGCCACGTCATTGGACAATGCCCAAAAATTGTAGTGTAAACAACCAATACAGTGCTGCCAACGTTGAATCTACAAAATCCCATCTCAAGAAGTCGGTGTCAGGGCATTACTAGAAGAAACTACCAATAATATCTCAATATGGATAACACCTAACATGAATAAAAGAAAACCATTATGAAGCTTAAGACTAAATTTAACTGTGTCATTTCATATATAAAAAACCATAGCTTGTCTTGTCAAATGTCATGTAAGATATGAGCATGCCAAAGAAGGAAAGATATTTGAATACAATCTGGAAAATAAAGACATGGACAGAGGCATAAATTCTTTTGTCTCCCCCACTCAACTAATTCCTTTGCCAACTAGCGAATCTTAAGCATTTGATGTTGAATTTGCATAAACTGCAGCCGTTGAAATTAGCTTATTGGCCATTGAGTGGTTTTTTTTTTGGTAGAATAAAGGTGGATTTCTCAAGCCAAAGATGAAAGGACCCTTTCCCATTATGAGAAATACACAAAGGACCATATGTGAATCTCTTTAAGAAATAAAAAGTACTCTTCAATACTGTTTTTAAGTTGATGCAGCTTCAACTTCAATTTCATAAAAACCGTAAAAGAAATAGAAAAGAGAAATAAATGAATCAGATGCATTTCTCCACCATGCGTGACGGATCAACCCATCCTATTACAAAGGCTTTAACAAGAAGTTCAAAAAGAAACAGGTATGGCAATGGCCATGTCCCTGTTCCTAAGTCCAATCTCCTGCCTTGTGCATCCAAGTTATCTATTAACTCCATATTCTGTGAAAATTTAATTTTAACTTGACAGTTCTATGATTGCACTACCTTCAAAGAATAGAAGGAATTTTAACTAGTACTGAACCCAATTCTTAAATGGTCTGCAACAACAAAATCAACCAGCAAAAGTCAGTCAGGCAACATTCAAATAACGAAGACACTACTGCCCATGCAGTGTTTGGGAAATGTTTCAGAATCTACTTATACAAAGATGAAGGACTTTATCAACAGAAAATTCATGTTTACTTCTTTTGGGAGACTGTGCAATTGTGTTGCCTTCATCAAAAAGCTAAGCAGCTTGTAACAGTTTGGTATATGAACTATGAAGTACCAATCTTCAAATAAAGCTTCCCATTAGAATTGCCACCACACATCCCAGCAAAGCACCAGCAGCAACCTGCAGTTTATTAGTCAAACTATTATCAGGCAACAAAATGGGTGAAGGGAAGAAAGATCTGTAAGTTTCAATTAACTTCTACCATCAATTACTTGGCAATTCATTTCTCAAACACATCTAAATAATATCTGAGGAGCCAATGAACACGTAACCTAACAAGTCCGGAAAGAAAGAGAGGAGATTCACACGGAGAAGGGGTGTGTGGTTACTTTGACCACAGAGTGTAAACTAATATTAGTGTGCAGTTTACCTTAGACATGAGGTTATAGAGCATTTGACCTATAAAACCTCACAACAGATTTACTTTACCTGACCCCCTGAAAAAGGCAGATCGTATTGTGGGTAGGAGACTGGGAGTTACTTCACCTGTGGTCTTCAGCACTATGAAATCTTATCCAAACATTCCCTGTAACAGCATGATTTTTAGATGATGGTTTACTCCGGTCACACCAATTGGATAACACGTGAATAAGCTTGATTATGGACAACATAGTGACTTGAGCAACCTCTACCATTAACAGACCAAATCCAGCTAGCTAAGGCATGCATCCAATGCTCCAGTCTCATTGGTTCTCTCAAGCCAGGACACTTCATACTGTCAGTGATCACTTCAATAATGACAGATGCTTTGCATGTTAAATCAGTCCGATACCTCTCTATTAACAAGAAAATGCACATTTGTAACCTTCTATTCTCTTCATCTCAATCTCTACTGAATGGAAATGGGACTTTACAAAGGCAAAAGTTGTATGGGAAAACAAAGATCCTATAGCTCTACTCAAAAGACCTGGAGATAGAGTACCCAGAATTCTCCACCCGGTAGCCAAGATTCTGTCCATCTCCTGCCTATTACCATACTATCTATCTATTTATTCAAACATAAACTGGACCAACTAACATTATTCCAACGAAGCGCCCAACTCTATTTATTTGATAAATCTATTTGTTCAACGTCAATGGGGAAAAAAAAAAAAAAAAAAGCTCTAATGGTTCTAATTACATGATTTCTTATGATGTTAGTTAGTAGCAGTATCCACAGAAGTAATTAAGAGCCTGTTTGGTAAAAATTCTCATTTTCTACAGTAAATCAATTCTCATTTTCAACCACACATTCTTCAATAAAATAATATTTTTCATCACATCAATTCTTTTTTCTTCTTTTTCAACCATACATTTCCCATCATATCACTATTCAAAAATCAATTCTTCCCCCAAAAATCCCTACCAAACACACTCTAATTTACAAAAATGATATGGGATATATTGGCAAAATTGTGTAGTAACCAATATTACCTACCCACCAGATAAAATTACTCGAAGAAAGGAGGTTCACATGTCTTCCAGTTCAAAATGAAGATTAAAACACACCATCTTTTAACACACATCATGATATGAAACGGGTGATAAAGCAAAAATCACCTACAAGAAGTAATCTAACAATTGTCAACTTCAAAAACTGCTTAAATCACCAGCATTTAAGAAACATCTACGAGTAGAAATTGGTCAGGTTAGAAAAACAAAAAAAAATTGCATTTCATACATGTTATTACTATTATCCTAGTATACTTTGTTGAAAGAATGAGTGAAATATTGTTTCAATTTCAAAGAAATTTTTTTTATTCATAGTTGAACGAAAAATCCATCAGAATTCAAGCTAATTAGAAAACAGAATTGGAACTGCTAAGTTGGCCTCAGAGCAAGCCTATGGTAGCATAACATAGGGTGATCCAATCAAGCTGTCTAATCTAACTGATATTGATTGTGATCATACCTGAAGGGGGGTGTGACCAAGTGAATCTCGAAGAGGTCTAACATTGGCGACAGGATGCTCAGGAGGCAACTCACACACAATTTGATTCAATAACTGCACAAAAAATCAGATGACGCCAAGATTAATGAACTAAATATATGAAGATTTTCAAAAGAAGATTCCATGTGAACTTAGGCTGTATAGAATGAAAATCAATCCCGCATCTAAAAGAGAAAACGACCAACATAAGGTGCCTAGACCACCTAACAGACACACAAAGGAAGTCCAGATCAATGTTTGGGAAACTAGACCTGACCGACTGGTTCAACCGGAAAAATGGGGATCTGATTAGTATACATGCTCGGTTATGCCTTAAAAATCACTTAACTATAAATCGCAAGAAACCGGCCAATTAACTGGTTCACATCGGAACTGATAGACCAGGTACTGGTTTTAATTTACTGGGTGACCCCTTTTGTTATAAAAAAATATAATTTATAGACTTGTAGCCTCTGTAGCACAGACATTTCAATTAGAGTAGCGTGTCCGTGTCTGACACGAGTCGATACCGACACTTCTCGGACACTCTACCGTAATCATTTTTCTTTTTATATTAGAAATATTATATATTATTAATTCAAAATTATTAGCAAGTAACAAATAGGTACTCATGTTTCAAAGATCTCAATAAAAAAATTAATAACAAGTATAAAACTAAATTCATACTATATA
>CAIGRT010006192.1:0-19613 GCA_903798405.1 Fraxinus platypoda
CGACAAGAACGTGGCTCTTTTAAGACGCGTTTCTCACGCGTACGATGAATTGCACAGCTTTCGTAGGTGGCTCAAATGGCTGTGCGTGGATCAATCCAATGCAAAGACTGCCTATCTTTCGTGGTTCGTTTTCTTGGTATTTGCCATTTTGATCCCTGCACTATCACATTTCGTGTTGGCAAGTAGTGATTGCGACAACCGCCACAGCCGGCCGTACAACACCGTGATGCAGCTTTCTCTCACCGGTGTCGCCTCCCTGTCGTTTATTTGTTTATCGTATTTTATAAGTAAATTTGGGCTCAGGAGATTCTTGTTCTTTGATAAGCTATATAATGAGAACGAGACCGTCCGAAAGGGATACACAGAGCAACTCAATGTATGTATTTGCATAAATTTTGTCTCTGAATTGTTGATCAAATGTTTATTTCTCCTATTTTTTTGAACAGGGAAAGCTAATCGATACTATGTAACTTTTGTGGGTGAGGGTGGTTGGTGGCGACTGGATGGTGGTTAGCCGGTGGTTCCGGCTGTGTCACCCCCCCCCCCCATTTCGAAAAATTAGAGGGAGAGAGTAGTTCTCTAACTGATTAGTAACTCTTGGGTGGCTCTCACATTGATGGAAAGATTTCTACAAATTTGTGGTGCTTTTGAATACTTTTCTTTTCAAATTTCAATAACAGTGAAAAAAATGAGTTGATCTAGCTCTTGTAGTAAGAAAACTGTAATAAATGTGTTTGCTTTGTGTGTTCTTGATTTCACTCGATTCATCATTGCTCTTCTAGCAGTGGTTTGGGACTTAATCCATACGGTTTTTTGAATCTGATGTTGACTCGCCATGGAAGAATATCTCACTGCCTGTCTCAAGTTAAAATCCCGTTCATTGTACATTGTTTTCTAATACATATTCTGTTACATAGTTATAATCAATTTTCGCTCTCTACATGCAGTGGTCACTGAGGATCCTATTCATCTTCGTCCTTCCCTGTTTTGCTGCTAAGAGTGCTTATAAGATATGGTGGTACAGTTCGGGTGGAACCCGCATACCTTTCTTGGGCAATGCCATCGTGAGCGACACTGTTGCGTGCATCCTAGAGTTATGCTCATGGTTCTATCGAACAGTGGTCTTTTTTCTAATGTGTGTTCTCTTCCGTCTAATATGCTACCTTCAGATTCTCTGTCTACAAGACTTTGCTCGGGTTTTCCAATCTAATTATGACGTTGAATCCATTTTAAGAGAACACCTCAGGATTAGGAGGCATTTACGAATTATAAGTCATCGGTACAGAACATTCATATTGTGGGCATTGGTATTCATTACGGTAAGTCAATCTGCGTCGCTTCTGATGACTACACGGTCGAGCGCAGATGTTAACATATACAAAATCGGGGAACTCGCTGTATGCTCTGTGAGCCTTCTTGCCGGACTTATGATTATATTGCGAAGTGCAACGAGAATTACTCACAAGGCACTATCGGTTACTTGCCTAGCTGCCAAGTGGCACGTATGTGCAACTGTCGACTCATTTGAAACAGTCGAAATTGAGACTCCAGTTGGTCTGGTGGCTGGAAATGGAGTTTTTCCTGTGAGTTCTGATGCCTCGTCTGATATCGATGATGTTGGTGATGAAGACGATGAAATGGATAACACCAGATTACTCCCGTCATATGCCATCAGCACCATCTCGTTTCAAAAAAGACAAGCCTTGGGTAATTTCTCAAAATTTTAACTTGCTATTTGACTATCTAATATGTGTACAAAAGATGCAATAATATGGTGCTTCTTACGATAATTTTTTGTTTTGATATTTGGTAGTAACTTACTTCGACAATAATCGAGCTGGCATTACAGTATATGGCTTCATACTCGACAGAACATCACTTCGCACCATATTCGGGATAGAGTTATCCCTTGTACTCTGGTTGCTAGGGAAGACTATAGGAATCTCTTGAAGGAGTGACTACTCGACCAAGACTAGTCGATCGTTATTTGTGCATTTAATTCCAGAAATTCACCGTCGGTGTGTAATAAATTGTTGCTTGATTCCAGTCTGCACAGTGAAAATAGAGAAATCAGTGATCGAGCTTGTAAAGAGGCTGTTTATTCATTCAATGTTTTTGTATATTTTGTATCATTGTTTTTTGGGTTTAATTTATCAAGGACGTATTTTACATGGAAGTTGTATCATAGAAATTGCTACATTGTACATGTAATATTGTCAAGTCCTTTGATTTGAACTATGATCATGATTCTTCTTATGTTGGTGATACCGGATGTTGTGTTGAGATATAAAATAATTATAAACTCATATTATGGTTTGCATGTAGGAATGGAATCATGAATAGTTCAATGGACAAAAGGTGAGCTCGACTCGGACCATAACTCTTCTCAAAATTAGCCAGAGTCAAGACTGTAGGCCAAGAACATACAATATTAAATCGAGAAACAGAGATACAACGATCTTGTCATAAAATAAAGTATAGAAAATTAAAGAAAACACAAACGATTTCTTTCGGCCTAATCCTCGAAGGTTCGGCGAACATTTCTAACGCATACATCCCCATTGAGCATCCAATAGATTGGATTTGAGCCCAATTCCACATATAGCCCAAAATAGCAACAGAGGTTACAAAATGTTCAGCCAAATCACTGAGTACACAACAGAACACTTATCTCTTTATATACAACAATCAATCCATAAGATTCACAAAGAATCTCTTCAAAACCTCAGAAACAGCAACATGAAATGACACACACTTTCTCATGGATATTCACTCAGAATATCACTACACCGAAGCTAGCTATTACAGATCAATTATCTCAAATCAGTAATTTGAGAAGAAACGGAAGAGAGAACCAAAATCACAGAATTCCCTTCAAACAGCGTAACCAGAGAGAAAAAGAATAAAACCCTAGCAAACGAATGCCAAAATGAAAAGGCATATAAGAGTAGAAATCTCTAGAAACTGATCCAACGGTGCAAATTAAAACGTGTCACAATTCGGTTAAAGATGCATTTTAATAAAATTGCAACACCCAAAACACGATTTCACAAATTATAGGAGCACCATTCGAACCGAGTTCGAATCCCACAAAGACGAACCGCGCTCATGAGCTAAAGAATGCGTGCCCTGTTTACCAAACCTACTGATAAAATAACATTTGACTCAAATTTTTAATAGGTTGAGTATGATTCTGTACCAACTGCAAAAGATTAGGGACTACAGTAGCAATTTTCCCATTTTCCTTTTTTTTTTGAAATAGAATATAGAGCATCTTGGATTTAAAAAAGAAAAAAAGAAAATCTACAAAATCTTTTCTTCATTTCACGTATAACATGAATGTAGAGGATACACTTCATCGAAGAATGAAAACTAATGGTGAATCGAGAGTCATTATTGCCGAAATGCACGGTCGATTTGTGCAATTCGCTTCTCATTGTAGCAAAGCCGCTGCCTTGCTTCGCATCATAAGGTCAATTGCTAACCACCCGAAGCTATTAATGTATATGAAAGCATTTGTAATTTGGATTTGCCATTTGAGAAATTTTACCCAAAGAAGGAAGAATTCAAAAAATTCTTTTTAATTTTTGTTTAATCAGAGGATGAGAACATTTTAATGAATTGTTAAGGTGGCAGAACGGCCGTCTTTCCCCGAAACAGGGGGGGATCATTCGCAGTTATATGCGATCGAGCCGTTATTTTTAGCATTTTCAAAATAAAAATCATACAGTTTGGGGGTTTCGGATTATAAGATGGAGATCGATTTAGCGCCGATTAATCGGTGCTCCTTGGAGCACCAGAAGATTTACCAAGAATGGTTTTCCTTTGCTGATTCAGGTAAGACATATATAAAAAAAAATTCGCATTCAATTGAATTTGCTAAATGAATTAACAAAGGATTTTATCAATGTAATTAGATGGAGACGGGCGTCTCACAGGAAATGACGCTACGAAGTTCTTTAATATGTCCAATTTGCCTCGTGAAGATTTAAAGCAGGTTTGCTCTTTGTTCCCCCCCACCCTTCTCCCTTTTCTGGTAGTTTTGCCTTCCACTTTTTTCGTAGCGGAGATGAAAATAATGCTAGTTAGTTTGATTGTATTTACAAATATCTATTGAGAAGGGTGGTGTAAACTAGATTATGAAGATTATATGCAGTATTATCAGGTTCTTGAGATATCTGTCAGCTTACTATTTTTGCATTGATCATTCTCAGTTTAAGTCCAGACGGTTCTTTTCCTGTTTCCATGCTTCCACACGAAGATTTCTGCGCTGGCTTGACAAGTATTCAATCATGTTCTTAGTAGTCTGGCATATGCCAAATATTCACTTGCCTGCAATATGTATTCCTCTGGGGTCAAATATCGATACTTTTCTGGCAGCATCTATAACCAAATATTATGAATTTTCCCATTTAATATGTAGACATTTTCTATGGATTCTAGTTAAGTTTTGGGTTTGCCAATCGTTGTTGAAAACTGGAAGTGACTGTCTTCATTTGCACATGCACTCTCTACTATTTATATTGTGAATAATGGGGTTTAATTTTTGTATTATTTTCTTAGTTTCCGTTCTCTTCTTTTTCATAAGGTGTGGGCAATTGCAGATTCCAAAAGGGAAGGCTTTCTTGGATATAAAGAATTTATTACTGCAATGCAGGTTCTGATCTTTCCTTTTCCTTTTCCTTTTCTTTTTTTTTTCCTTTTAATTTTTTTAAAGAAACTTTCGGTAACAATCAATATTACAGAGCTGATTTCTATTAGCATTCTAACATGTAGCTAATCTCTTTGGCACAAGCTGGACATACTCTCACCAGTGACATTATAAATGTTGGAGGTCAGATTCTTTTAGTTCAGTATTATAATGTTTAAGGTTAACAAAGACTTCTTCAAGATGGTGAATTGATCCTGGCTTGAACTTTTGGTTTGGTTTTTATTTTGTATAATTGTATAATAATGTGATCTTGCTATAGTTTAAATATTTTAATAATCTTCAGGTGACTTTGAAAACTTGCAACCTCCAGCCATGGAAGGCCTTGATGCACGTTTAGCAGTATGTTCACTACATTGTTTTTTAATATACTTTGGTTTTAGTTTAAATATTAATTATAATTAAGGGTTGTTTGTTTATTTCTCTTATGCAGAAGAAGCGTAAATCTAAAAAGGAATCCGATCAGAATGGTAAATAGGGCGATATTTTATGCACAATACTATGTTCATTTAGTATTTGAGCCTTTGGCTTTATTAATTTGCAATAATTCAGGTAGTCCTCAATTACAATCTTCAACATCGGCTAATTGGTTTACTTCTTCAAAATCTGCAAAAAAGGTAATCTGGCAAGTAGTTAGAAAATTTCCCGTTTCTTTTGTTTGCATTGATACCCTTCATTCACTGAAACTTCTTGCAATTCCTTCCATCATGCTGTGTTTTTATTCTTAGTTACGATTTATTCTTTGTTTGCTGGATTTCTTCCATGTTTATCGTTGCTTACTTAACATCTTCAACATTTAAACTACTCGTTCTTATTTAATTCTGCAAACCGCCCACTCCATCTCCCTCCTGTTGTTTATTTTAGTTCAATGCAAATAGCAAAGTGGATCGAGAGGAACTCGATTATGGTATATATGATTATGTTGTAATAACAACCTCAATCCGTCATTTTCTGCATTGTTTTTATATTGATTGCTTCATTTTCTGCATTATTTTTATATTGATTGCTTGAGGAAGAAGTCGGATTTCATCTTTTATATGTGTTCTTTGGTTTCTTGAATGGTGCTTCCTTCTCTCATTTATTCTATCAGGTACCGTTGAACTCTGTCACTTCGATAATGGATGGCCTGAAAAAGTTGTATGTTCAGAAACTGAAGCCCCTGGAAGTAACATATCAGTTTAATGACTTTGTTTCTCCATTATTGGTAAGTATTTAATCTTTTTTCATTTGCAAGTGTGTGAAAAGAATACCAAAATGTTCTTGATTCCATTTTTGCTTTTCGGATGATTTTATAATTGTCATGAAAGTTGATTTATAATTGACTTGACTGTTGCTGATAATGCATTGTATGTTGGAAGGGAAATAGTGACTTCGATGCTAAGCCAATGGTAATGCTTTTGGGTCAGTACTCTACTGGGAAAACAACATTCATTAAACATTTGCTGGGAAGTAGTTATCCTGGTAACGTGATAATTCTTCTCCTTTCCTTGTAAATTAGTATTCATATTTTTTCATTTTTTTAACCAGGATATAATTCTTAGTTCAATACGTGTTACAGGAGCTCACATTGGACCAGAGCCAACGACAGATAGATTTGTGGTTGTCATGGTAAATTTAGATTTTTCTTTATCGTCTTTTTGTTGCCATTGTGCAATTTTTTAATGGATGTTTTTAGAGTTCAATGGTTTTATCTCTTGATACTATTTGATACCTAAACAGGCACGATATAGTTGAATGGCTAACTGGGTTTTTTCTTTTACTGGCTTCATAGAATGTAACCAATTTTGTCTTTGCATGAATTATTGGCAGCCCAGCTCGATTGGCCACCTAATTAGCCTTTATCAAAATATACTAAAAACATTTTGCGGTCAAATGTACACCTTTCGGAGTCTAATCAACAACTTTTACGTTAAATGGACACCCTTTAAGAGTATCATGCACCATGATATGTCAGAATGGTTCTTTTGAGTTAATATGGTACACTCTTCAACTAAACTGGACACATTTCAAGCCGAAAATACTAGTTTGAAGTGATTTAAAAACACTATGAAGTCAAATGTACACTTTTCAATATCAAATTGATAACTTTAAAGTCAAATGGTCCCCTTTAAGAGTATTAGACACCATTTCATGTCACGGTGATTCTTTTGAGTTTGTGTAAAGCCATTTCAACTCAATTGGACACGTACTAAGCCCAATATATTAAAAACTTTCTAAAGTCATGGCTCCTTCAAATCTGTTCTTCCATTGTCGTATCTGTATCTGTATCGGGGTTCATCATGGAGTTGTTCCTCATACAGAATGGACCTGATGAAAGAAGTGTTCCTGGAAACACCATTGCAGTTCAAGCAGACATGCCATTCAGCGGCCTGACAACTTTCGGAACTGCATTTTTGTCAAAATTTGAGTGTTCCCAGATGCCCCATCCAGTGAGTTACAAACTTGAATTTTCTTGAGAGCACAAAATTCTTAAATGTATTTCTGTAGCTCCTAACATTTACTTGTATTCTGAATGCTAAAAGTTACTGGAGCATATTACGCTGGTCGATACTCCAGGAGTTCTATCTGGTGAAAAACAAAGATCACAGAGGAGCTACGACTTTACTGGCGTAACGTCTTGGTTTGCCGCTAAGTGCGATCTCATCCTTCTTTTGTTTGATCCTTACAAACTCGATATCAGTGATGAATTTAAGCGCGTCATTTCATCTCTCCGTGGTCATGATGATAAGATACGCGTGGTTTTGAACAAGGCTGACCAAGTTGATACACAGCAAGTAAGGAAGAATTTATACTATAGTGCCTAAGATACCTATTTTTGTCCATTTATGATGTATCCTACTTAGAGCATGCAAATTAAAACATTTGCTTGAAAGTAAATAACTATGTTTTAAAATAATCTTTCTTTTATTGGTTGAAATTCAAAATAAGTTGTTACTTATTTTGATAAGAAGGTACAAGTTACTCTCATAATAAGTTTTTGTACTTGGAAGTAATAGACATATCTTAACATGTTTGAAAATAAAAAATTACTTCAAAGTAACTTTTACTTTAAGCATAGACAAAGATTAAACATCGTCCTTTCTAGTTATTTGTCTGGTTGGGTTCTCATTGCAGCTTATGCGGGTATATGGAGCATTAATGTGGTCCCTTGGGAAAGTGTTGAATACTCCTGAAGTTATGCGTGTTTATATTGGGTATGCTTTCTAATTTTACAATTTTTTTCTGTAATCAATATCATATGGGATATTTTGTGCATAAAATATGAGGGAGAATGCAAGAAATCCTGCTTTAGTCCTGTACAAACCATATCAGCTTTGAATTTTGATTTGGTATGCATTGAGATCCTTCGTCTAAAGCTTTATCAGTTAAGGATTTGAAAGGGAAGCCATCCATTGTAATCTCGGTGGCTTAGAAATGGAAGCTTATTTATGTATCCACTACTACTTTATACTAGAATCTTTAGGACCATTCTCTTTATTACATAGTGGTTCCATAGTTCATCTCTTAGAGCATTTCATATTTAAAAATAATAGACGTAGACTTTTTATATGGTTATTGGTGGCCTTTTTCTCTCCCTCCCTATTCCTCTTCCACCTCATCTTTCCTTTATCACTATTATTATGATTATGATTACTGTTTATTTTCTTTAGATATTTTTATTTCTGATACTCCATGTTTTTGTCTGTCTTGACAGCTCATTTAATGATAAGCCTCTAAATGCTGCCAGTGGTCCGATGGGGCAAGAACTTTTCGAGAAAGAACAAGATGACCTTCTTACCGATTTGAAAAACATACCAAAAAGGGCTTGTGATCGCCGTGTGAGTTTAACATCATTATTTTCTGGTGTCCTTAGCCCATGTTTGGCCTCCATTAAATTTTAATTCATTTTTCTCTCTCCTCTTATCAATCACACATTTTCTCAATAAAATAATATTACACATAAACCCAAAAAATTTCCTTACTTTTTAACCACATATTCTTCAAAAAACACTATTCCAAAATCAATTTCTTTCAAATAATGGAGCTCAAACAAGGGCTTAATATATATACAGCAGTTTTATGTGCTTTAGTAGGTACTAGGTAACAAGTTTTTTGATGCCTTTACCTTGTGCAGATAAATGAATTCGTAAAACGTGCTCGGGCTGCCAAGATACATGCTTGTATTATTAGTCATTTGAAAAAGGAGATGCCAGTAATGATGGGCAAAGCAAAGACCCAACAGCGACTTATTGATAATATAGACATTGAATTTGCGAAGGTTCTTTCTTCCCTCTCAATATCGTGAGGCTCATGCACCTTTTCGTGTTTGTTATTATGAACATTATGTGAAGTTGAACTGATGACCGTGATACAAAAACCACCACCTAGCGTGGTTCGCTAGGCTAAAAAAAAATGCGCAACTTATTTTTTTATGTAAAAATAGTTTGTCAAAATAACTTATTTCCAGCTTTATTGAATTGAAAAATGTTTAATTTTAAATCATATTTCCTTACAAGTAAATTCTTTAAGCTTAGCCAGACATGCTGTGAAGTCTAAACCTTGTTCCCAATATATTTGGGAACGACTAGGTGAATCTTCTCTCTCCGTTTAATTCATTGCAACGGTGTTGTCATTTTACAGGTTCAACGGGAACACCATCTACCTGCTGGGGATTTTCCAAACGTCGAACACTTTCGAGAGGTCTTGAATCTCTACAACATCGATAAGTTGGAGAAGTTGAAACCTAAAATGATTCAATCCATCGATGACATGCTTGGACATGACATCCCTAACCTTTTAAAGAATTTCCGGAATCCGTATGATTAGAAATGCTTTTTACAGGGGTGATTTTCTTACATGTATGTATAATTGTATACGTATATTTGATCTGTTTTTATAATATATATTGATATTATTTTATCATTTGAGACTCAAGTGTTCTTGATATACACCACTTCTGCATTCTTCCTCTTTAATAATCTCTGGAATCATAAAAACATAATCTAAAAATGAAATCTTGATTTAAGCTTAAATTAATTGATTCATAGTACTAGTGATGGTTAAGGAACATGTGATCTTTAGTGTTATTATCTGTATATTTAATTTGGTTTTGAGGGGTTTCTCAAGGCGAAAGGGTGCCATTCAATAGTTACTTGGTTAAATATCTCAATTGTCATTGAACTTTGACAAATGTTCTTAATTGTCATTAAGCTATAAAATCTCTTCTAGTTGTCTTGAATTTTTTCAAATGTTTCCCAGTTGTCATTAAATTTTAGAAGTGATTCGAATTGCTACTGAACTTACCAAAATGTCATCACATTCGTCACTCCGTAACATGTCATTTTAAAAGTTAATGGACTGGATGACATGGTAGATGAAATTGTAGATGTGATAAAATTTTGGTAAGTTCATAGAATCTATCACCTTCTAAAATGGCGGTGACAAGTCCAATAATATTTGGTAAGTTTAGTGGCAACTCGAAGAACTTTTAAAAGTTCAATAACTGAAAACATTGACAAGTAGGAGAGCTTTTAAAGTTCAATGGCAAATAGAAAATATTTTTGAAATCCTCAGTAAAGTGTTGGAAATTAATCTAGCTTGTGAATATAAATCTTGAAGAAGCTTCGCTAATGTTGGAATGCTCAATAATTACCTACGCTAAATTTTGAAGAATATAAATATAGTAAATATCTCAATTAATGATAGATAAGGGGATGATATTTTTTGGCACCGTTCAAACTAAGAAACGGCAAATTAGGCGGTTCGGACATGTTATACTTAGTTTCAAAGATGCTTCTGTCTATATGAGTAACATGATCTAGATAACTGCTCCTAAGAAAACAAGTACATTCAAAATAGTAGGACAAAACAATTGATGCGAAGTTACTTTCTTAGAATTCATCATCGGAGGCTACAAATTGGATTTTTTTTTTTTTTTCAAAATAAAATCTTACACTAAAGAATTTAATGCAAGATAACCATCTCTTCATGCCTCATGAGTACCAGCAAAAGTCATAGAAATTCTTGATATAAAGTTAAATGCAATCTCTCCTCTTAACTTACTATTTAAATATAGCAAGAGATGTTTTGACAGCATAATCTGCTAGTATGAAGTTTGTTTTCTCCGTAGGATGGAACGAATCCCAAAACACGTACTGATTCGCATCTGTGCACGTAAAGGGAGTAAATTCATTGCACTGATAACCCATCTCAAATGTTCCCGTCCCACAACACGCAGTTACTGCAGTTTGGAATCCTGCCAAATCGCATATCACAAACATCAGCAAATCAGAGCTGTTGATCATTTATATTACACAATGTGCCGATAATCAGCAAGACAATTTGACAGATTGAAGTAAGATATGGTACCAAAAGACTGAGGATCCTGAATGATCTTGGAAAAAACATGGTATGGATTTGAGAACACCAGTTGAATTCCAGAAAGCTCGTCATTCAGTGTTTCAACTAATGCTTTCAACTTCTTGTTGAACTCCATGGCCACATGATTATACATTGCTTCACAATTTCCCCCTTGTAGCGTTCTCTGCAGTGGCAAGCAGCCCATTGGAGGGAGCCCGGTTAAGGATATTTTTCTTGCTCCAAGGTGGTAAATATCAGTAATGAAAGATCGTGCTATGTCAACTAAAAATTTCTGGTAGTCGTTAGGAGAAAACTCGAAATATCTGTTGGGAAGCACGTAATAGTTTTCTAAGAAATCATTTGTTCCCATGCTGATTATGTATAGAGCTTCGGTCAAGATTTTCTTCGCCTTCTTGTTTCCCAGATAGTCTTCCAGCCGTCCTTTGTATTCTTTGTAGTATTCGAGTTCTTGCCACAGAGGTATTACTGACTACAAATGGAAATTTAATTAGGCTTAGATGCAGCATACTCCAACACATTGATAAACGCTGTCCTAAAAGATTTCTGCTCCCCCTCGAGGATTAGTCAAGACTTTATAGGCAAAAAGATGCAACTTTTCGAACCAGATATTCATTTTTCTAGTGATTGAGCATTGGGCCTTGTGCGCAAAATTTTTTTCTTCCCTTTGTGCGTGCGTGCACAAGTCCCAAAATTTGTTTTCAGCCCCAACTTTTTCCGAACTTTTATTTGAGCCACTATACTTTTAAACTACTACGTGTGTGTGTGTAATTTAAACAATAATTCCAACTATAACTTGGATTAACTCGAGATGGATAGTTCATTAAGGAAACTATTAATTTTTTTTCATTTAAAAGAAAATGTTTACTTTAGTATTATAAAAAGCGATATTCACCTTAGTCGTATCATATTCTTCCCACCTTTATCTCCGCCCCTTTCTCCCTACCCTGTCGTGTCCCCTTCCCTGCGTCTTCCCTACCCCCTACCGCCACTGCCACCGCCACCCCACTCTGGAGTAGCTGCCAAGTAGCTACTCCGGAGTCTCCCGAGCAACAAGGGGGATGGGATGCAGCAAATGGGAAGGGGGGAGCAGGGTTGGGTTATGTTCAATAAATTATCATTATACTTAATCTAATATACATATCCAAGAGGCACTTACAAGCACTGTAGAGGTAGCACTATCAAAGCCAGTTCCAGCTGATGCAAAAGAAACTCCTGTAACAAAATCCTCTATAGTGTAAGCCGGATCCAAGTAAGCAGGCACGGTTGGTTTCAACCCGAAAGCCTCAGAGATGAAGTCTGTTGCAATCCGTCCATTGGAAAACCGTCCAGTGGGTCGACCACCCTCAAAATCCCGACCATAAGGCACGAAATCACTTCTTGAAATCGTAGGAATGAAGTTATTGTTCCCAGAATCCACTGAAGAATCACCAAACACTATAATAGACGAAATTTGAGCATCTATTCCGAGGATTTGCTGGAACTGAAATATAAAGATCAAAGCAATGGAATGGAATGCCATTTTCATGTCCTTGCTTACTAGTTTGTAACACGTTTAGCTTCTAACATGTACTTAACAAGATGCAACACAATTTTATTAAGGATTAAAATGACAACCTTAAATGAGTGGAAATCATTTATTTTCACATTAATGACAACCTGCAGATTTGATACACATCATAAACCATTCGATGATTGGTTATGCGTTACTGTGCAACACTGCACAACAGTCAATTTTTTTTGACTTTTTGTTCTTTCCAGTCGAGCATACCAATAGAATTTAATGTAATGTTATCAGTATTTCAGACTGCAGCATTTCAGTTAGAGTAAGCAGGAAAGAAATTCAAATGTTGGCTTCCAAAATCATAATTCATTTAATTTCGGGCTATAGGATTTGAGTAATCCGAACCTTATTATGTTTGCCAGAGTTGCAGGCATTAAATTCTTGAGAATGCTCCCTCTCTTTCATCAAACTTAACGGATAAGTTTCAGGGGCTAAATCGTTATGATAAAATCGCGTCTCAGTTGTAAAACATGGCGAAGCATCCATTTACTCACTCTCTATGCCCCAAGGCTAAACTCACGACGCACTCCCCCTCTACGTAAGGCTAAAGAAACAAACCCAACACATCTACTATATATATATACACTATATTGAACAGTTCGAACTAAAAGCTAGCATAAGTTGTTAGACGTGGACTATTGAAAGTTTGTCATGAGGAACGATAGTGTCGGTGGTAATATAGGTGACATTAAATAATAGATTCATTTCAATGCAAGAAGATATGATCCCTTTAATGCGATATATTACTACTGTATTAGGGAAATACCAAATTTTGTAGGTCAATAACGAGTAAGAACCAACTAGTGAACTACGTAACTAATTAATTTGAACCGTGGTTGGTTAATTAGTAGTCTGGTAGTTCATTAGACTGTTGGAACCAATTCCACTTTTAAGTGTCGATGATAATTAATTGTGAATGTTATTAACTTGTAATTACGGTTTTAACTTTCAAGAAATATAATATATATAGATATAGCCATGCTAATATCAACTATTATTGTGAAAATACGATGTCTATAAAAAGGTTAACATAACTTTGTCAGTTATTAAATCATGAAGATCAAGAGACGCGAAAGTCTCCTCCAACGAATTGGGAAGGGCAATTTTGAAATATTATAAAAGCAGGTGGAAAAAAATCGTCCATAAAATGATAATCAACTTATGTGACATTTAATATAATATTATAGACCATGTAGCCTAATAAAACATCTTCCTGCATCATAAGAACCAGCAAAATTCTTAGAAATTCCTGAAAATAAATCTAAATGCAATCTCTCCTCTTACTATTTAAATATAGCAAGAGATGTTCTGGCAGCATGATGTGCTAGTATGCCATTTGTTTTCTCCGTAGGATGGAACGAATCCCAAAATACGTACTGATTCGCATCTGTACACGTAAAGGGATCATGTTCGTTGCACAGATAACCCATCTCAAATCTTCCCGTCCCACAGCAAGCAGTTGCTGCAGTTATGAATCCTGCGAAGTTGCATCACATCACAAGCATCAGCAAATCAGAACTGTTGATCATATTTTACACAATGTGCTAGAAATCAACAAGACAATTTAATCAGAATCGAGGTGAAATATCATATCAAACTTATTACCGAAAGACTGAGGATCCCGAATGATCTTGTAAAGAATATAGTATGGATTTGAGAACACCAGTTGAATTCCAGAAAGCTCGTCATTCAGTATTTCAACTAATGCTTTCGACTTCTTGTTAAACTCCCTGGCCACATAATTGTACCTTGCTACACAATTTCCCCAATTTAGTGTTCTCTCCAGTGGCAAGCAGCCCATTGGAGGGAGTCCAGTTAAGGATATTTTTCGTGCTCCAAGGTGGTAAATCTCGGTAATGAAGGATCGTGCTATGCCAACTAAAAACTTCTGGTAGTCCTCTGGAGAAAACTCAAATGATCTGTGTGGAAGCACGTAATAGTTTTCTAAGAAATCGTTCGTGCCCATACTGATAATGTATAGAGCTTTTGTCAAGATTTTCTTTGCCCTCTTTCTACCCAGATAGCCTTCCAGTCGGCTTTTGTATTCCTTGAAGTATTCGAGTTCTTTCCACAGAGGTATTACAGACTGCAATTGGAGTTTCAATCAGGCTTAGATGCAGCATCAGTTTATTTAAAGTGTGGTAATTCAATATAGAGGTTTTGAAGTTAAAACTGTTGGAGAGATAGGAAGAATGAAGAGAAAACTCAGAACCAATAGAAGAAGAAGAAAAAGGGAAAAAACAAGGCTAAAATACACTCGTATACGCCGTCCTAAGACGATATTTGCTCCTTCTCTATTTAAAGCTTTGTCGTGTCATATTCTTTCGCACCTTTATCTCTATCCCCTTCTTCCTGTTGAGAATTAGAAATCCTAATTCTATTATATCAAGAGCAATAAAATATAGACACTCAAGAATATGCAAGATTTATAGAGGTTCGTTTCAATATGAGACTACGATCACTTTTGTCGTTACAGTAATTTACTATAATGAAAAGAAGTTCATTAAAGAAAATTACAACGACAATAATTAGACTCCGAAACTTAGCACTCCTTACCCCCAATGTATCCCCTCGACTGCGCCTTTAATCTAGAAGGGGTAGGGGCATGGGCAGGGTAGAGCATGTTCAATATACCATGATGCTAGATCTAAAATACACATCCAAGAAACACTTACAAGCACTCTAGAGGTAGCATTATCATAGCCAGTTCCAGCTGATGCAAAACAAACTCCTGAAGCAAAATCCTTTATACTGTAAGCTGGATCCAAGTAGGGAGGCACGGTTGGTTTCAATCCGAAAGCTTCGGAGATGAAATCTGTCGGAACCCGTCCATTGGAAAACCGTCCTGTGGATTGACCGCCGTCAAAATCCCGACCATAAGGCCTGAAATCGCTTTTCAAAACTGTAGCGATAAAGTTATTGTTCCCAGAATCCACTGTAGAATCGCCAAACACTATAATCGATGAAACTTTAGCATCAATTTCAGGGATTTGCAATAACTGAAACACGAAGATCAAAGCAATGGAATGGAATGCCATTTTCATGTCCTTTCTTACTAGCCTGTAACAGGTTTAGCTTCTAAAATAAAAGATCAAAACGAAAATTTCTTTTTGAAGCACTTAAAAGTTCACGACTTTTGTTACGAAATAAATGTTTCAAACCTCAAAATTTGGTACTAAAAGTTTGTCGTAAAATACGATATTGAGTTAGTCTTTGTCATTGCATCATTCATTCAAATCAAGTAAATAACTTTACAGGTGAACCAATTTAATGCATGCAACTGCTGAATAATGGCATTGAGGAAGAAACTGGTGGGTTGTTAAATGAGAAAATATTCACAAGACAACTGTGCAAAACTGATTCATGACTTAATTTTTAAGAAAGTTCTTGATAACGTCGTCTAAACACTTTACGAACATGCTCTAAATATTATGCTCTATGCATAAGCTTATACTACGTTTACGTTATGAAAATTTGGGGATAGTATTTCATTAGTTTTAAATTTCGAAGAAAATAATTAATGGTAGTTTTCTATTGTTTCGTGATATAATGTCGTGGATGACTACGGCGTATTATTTACTCAACTCCGAACAAACACGGTAAGACTCAGCAATCGTCAAGCACGTGAAAGGTTTAACTGTGGCGTAATACTTACTCGACTTTAGTCAGGTTTGATAAGACTTTGTCTCATCTAAGCATACCAAAAGGAAAACTACTCGAATCTGGTTGAGTGGTAAACTTAGTCCCACCTAAGCGCACAGAAAAATTGAATGCAGTCGAGTATATAATCAACTAGGGTCGGGTACGAAAAGACTCAACCATGGTCGACACGTGAAAATTGGGCTCCAACAAAACTCTTTAAACTCGACTACAGTTTAGCGCATCCAAAACTTACTTTTGATCGAGCACCTGAAAGACTCGACACCAATCGATAAGTTGAATTCAACTTTGTCCAAATTTTTTTTTGTTTTAAAAAAAGGACCTTTAAGCCCTACCAACAATGAATTAATGAGTTTTAATTGAAAGAATAAGATTGAAAATGAGTTTAAAAAATATAAGGTTAAAAGAACTGTGACAAACAGATGTTAAATGGAAAATTAATCAAAAATGAAATAGTAGCTAATTTATGTGTCCATCGACAATATTAATGAAGAATAAAAATAAAATTTGAATTCATCTGTGGAAAATAATAACTTGTAAAAGAATGAAAATATTGAAAGAATTAAATTTCGTCAATAATATCGATGACTTTTTGTTCAACAATTAACCGTCAAAGAAATGTCATGATTTTTATGATTGTAATTATCCTAACTCAAGCTACGACTATGTAGAAGTATGATTTTTATCAAATTATGAGATGAATGTATTGGATTTTAGAATCTACCTATTGACATCTATTTCCTATTCTCGAATTACATAGTTTAGTGTGTTCAAGCCATGCGTGAGCATGGCTATGCGGAATGCGCTCGCATGGCATAACATATTTACTCCTAGTTTAGGAAGGCCTTACGCTTGCAACGAATTTGTACCATGCACTCGCATGGTTATGTCTCTGAAAGGTTATCAGTGTTTTTATCATATCTTTCTCTTCGATATCCGATTGAGTCGACTTAAAGTAAATTGGAAAGTTGACTCAAAGGGCTACAATTCTTCTAATATCATTTTTTTCAATTCGAATGTCTATTACATGAAAAATGGATTTCAATATGTGAAAATTTAGACCATAACTTGTTCAGTTAGAAATTGATTTGTGAAAATACTTTGACTATATTTCACCAATTTGACTTCTAATTGCATCAAATTGATCATATATGATCTTCAATTATCGTTTTGTATTCTGAATCAAATATTAAATATTTGTACTTTGGTCCTCGAAACTTTGGCTTTTGTGCAATTTTGCTATTTTCTCTTTCATTTTCTCCAATTCCATCAATCTTTACCTAACGAACATAATATACATAGAATTAAGTCATACTTCATTAAAATATCTAACAAATACTATAATTTAAAGACCTAAATAATGTACAAAATGCACTTATGCATCTTTTACAAATGCTAAAAAAAGGCCTTAAATAAAAAGTAAGATGCCGTCATAGCGAGAACATATTGCTAGAGGATCTCGTCCTTTTTTAGTTTAACAGAAGCATCGTTGGTGGCACCGTAGAATGATAATCAACAATGTCATCGATAATAATTCATTTGTCCATCGATAATATTCTAAAGAATAATAATTAAATTATTTAAATTTATCTATCGACAAAAACATTCCCAACAAATATCAATGATCGAATAACTGTCAATGCTTGCTAATAGCGTCACTGACGATATTGTTTTCGATAATCATTTGTAATAACTTATCCATTTATCTCAGTGTTCTAAAATGCGTAATGCGTTGCGATGCATCGAGGCCGAGAATCAAGAATCACAAGTTTAGCCGTGTCAATGCGAAGAATAAGCGCCATAATGCGTTTCGTATTTTTAAGGCATTAAATATATTTTTATATAAAAAAAAAATTACCAAAAAAAAAAAAAAAAATTTGTTCTAAAATGCGCTGCCTAGGCGCGCATAATGCGGGACAATGCCTAGGCGAGCGCATTTTCGAACAAAAAACCCAAAAACGCATTTTTCGCGCGTTCCCCGAATTCGACGCGTTTTTCCCGCGCGTCGCACCTAGGCGGCGGATTTGCGCGCCTTTTAGAACATGATTTATCTAGCGTTCAAGTTGGGAGCGATTGATATAAACAAAACGCTAAATTACTTTTAAGTGACATTTTTAAATAACTTACTTTATCATTACCTATAATACCAAAAAGACCTTTTACCTTACCATAAAAAATTACTCACCTTTTACCTTGCCGTCAAAAATTACTTATTTGTAACTTTCACTAATTAAATTTTTTTATATTAAACACACTTTTTTACTTAAGTAATCTGTTTAAGTTTAACCAAATTTTTCGAGTTAATTGTTTCAATAATCACTTAACTTATACCATGGTTACGGTTTACTCACCGAACTTCAAAGTGCTTCATAGTACTTACTGAACTTTGTCCATATGCACTCCATCAATCACCCTTAAAAAATCGTTACGTTATTCACTGACGTGGCTAACGGAAATCTGATGGGACAAGTTATGGTCGTTAAAAAAATTACAACTCAACCAAATCATTATTTCGTTACTCATCCAACTTACACTTGGTCACAGTTAACGAACTTCAAAATGCTTCTCAATTGTCACTCATCCTTGAGATGTTGCACTTCATTCATCATCCGTCATATTTTGTTCACTTCATTGTTAATTTATTGTACGAAAATTCCATAAGTTACAATCATAAAAAAAAATTACAACTTAGCCAAACTATCACAAAAATTACCATATGTGAAACTCGACTTCCACACCTCCATAAACTTCTTTAAAATCCAATAATCCCACGTGGTAAGTTACAAATGTTAAAAAAATTGCAACTCAACAAAATTAACTCACCAAAATCACCATATATGAAACGTGACTTCCACGGCTCCATCAACTTCTTTAAAATCCAATAAAGCGTCCCCAATTTCAGCCCTAAAAAACCCTAATGATAAGTTCATTTTATACACTTATTGTAACCTTTAAATTAGAGTATGTGTTGGATATTTTAATGAATTATGGCTTAATTCTATGTATATTGTGTTTGTTAGATAAAGATCGATGAAATTGACAAAATTGGAGACAATGAACGAGAAAATGGCGAAATTGACAAAAATCTAAAGTTCGGGGATCAATGTTCAAATATCTAATAGTTGATTCGAAATATAAAACAATGATTGAAGATCACACGTGATTAAGAGCCTGTTTGGTAAAAATTCTCATTTTCAACCACACATTCTTCAATAAAATAATATTTTCCATCACATCAATACTTTTTTCTTCTTTTTCAACCACACATTTCCCATCATATCACTATTCAAAAATCAATTCTTCCCCCAAAAATCCCTACCAAAC
>CAIGRT010006211.1:0-16167 GCA_903798405.1 Fraxinus platypoda
CAAAAAGATTTTTGTTTGTATGAAGCTTCCTTATCATTCTTCTGGGAGGAGATAAGATTTTTTTCTTTTTCTTTTCCCTGAAGGCCATATGTCTAAGAAATACTGCGATCTTGAATATTCTGAGATGAAAAATGTAGTTTTTCCTTGATATTAGGTGCCACCTGGGCATCATTCTCATGGCATACATTTTTCACCATTTCCAATGTTGTCGTTTAATCATTGTCTCTCTCTCTCTGTGGTGCTTCTGGATCATTGACGTATGTGGATATAATTTGTGAATGTTGTTGACCCATTTTGAACAACCTGCAGTGGACGCCATGCTTTGAAAGCCAAAATGTTGGAGGTAGATCTTGAATTTGATCTTATCCATGAAGGATTGGTATAATAATGTGGGTTATTTTCTTCCATGCATCAACTTGACTCTTTGAACACAATCGCAGCTTGGTTATGACATTGATGGAAATAAACTTGACGATCTGTTTACACGTTTCAAAACTGTTGCAGGAAACAAAAAGGTTGATGAAATATTCAGGCATTTTTTTTGCTTTCATTTACGCAATTGTTGGTGTTGGGATGTTCATGCTTAAATTTGTTAATTGTTACTGATGATGCAGAATATCACTGATGATGACCTCATAGCCCTGGTGTCAGATGAAGTTTTCCAGCCACAAGAAGTTTGGAAACTTGGAGATGTACAGGCATGTCTCCATTCTAACTGTTTTCAGCATAACATTTGATCATTTGATTTAACTATAAAGGATTATTCCTATTCACTTGGTCTATGTCGAATGAACAGGTTACATGTGGAACGCTTGGCCTTTCTACGGCAACAGTGAAACTCATTGATGATAATGGTGAAGAACATATTGCTTGTTCTATTGGAACTGGACCAGTTGATGCAGCATATAAGGCGGTTGATCTTATTGTAAAGGTTTGAAATGCATAACTTGAAACTTGATTTCTTTGGAGTATAAGATACCCTTGCAGTAAACTATTGCTAGTCTATCCAAAAGTATCTGAACTCACCCATATGTTTCTATAATGCTAAATAAATCAAGAGGTCTTCATGCATAAATGAACGCACAAAGCTTGATCTTAGTTATTTGTGTTAACCTATATTTGTTCAAAAGTGGTCATGACATCACATTATTCGTGTATTATTTCTTTCTATATTTTGTTGGTGTGTGTATGCAAGTTGAATATGTTGACCGCACCAGATTTCTTGTTAGCATGTGATGATTTGACCACTCCCCCGTGTAGTATGTTTGGTATGGATGACAGTAGCAGAAAGTATCAAGGAAGAAAATGTTTGTAAAATCTTGTTCATTTTTCTGTGTACTCCAATTCAGTATTGGGTACCAAACATGCCCGTGTTTTGTAAATCTTATTAGATCATCCTACTGAACAAAAAATACATTATGTGGAATAGCTTCAGCTATTTAAAGCTTTTCTCAGAACCCCTCAAGTATCTGGCATGCACCCTGAAAGAAATGCTTTTTTGAGTATTAAAACGCAAAACCCAGTGTCAAAATTGATGAAATATACATGCTATTCCAGTGCACAACTTATCAACATTTGGTTTCCAGTGACAATGCTAATTGTTGGGTCTTCTCTCATATACATACTTGATTCTGTCAGGCCAGTCTCATTATTTTTCATTCTTTCGTTGTGTGTAGGTTCCTGTAACACTCGTGGATTATTCCATGAATGCTGTCACTGAAGGTATTGATGCTATAGCCACCACTAGAGTTCTAATTCGAGGACATGACTGCATCACTATGACCCATGCTTCTACAGGAAAATCTGTGGATCGTGCATTCAGGTAGGCATAGTGACTTTCCACCTTCCTTTTGTAAGTAAAATTACTCCATGGTGCTACAACAATCTACGTCTCCCTACAAATTTGGGATTGGCTGAAGGAAATTTTGCTTGTTACTTCCGACATTCAAAAATAATTTAGGTTGCTCAATTTTTTGAACTGAATAATTGAACAAAATGATTTTCTCTTTACTGCCAGCGGAACTGGAGCAGCAATGGATATAGTCATCTCGAGTGTGCGTGCCTATATTGGTGCGTTGAATAAGCTTCTTGGATTCAATAACCGACTGACAACTCAGGATCCTTCGGCAAAGGTCAGTGCTGTTTGGGGATGAAGTGAAGTGATCATCAGTTATTTGCCTTCGACTGCATTCCCATTCCCTTTCCCTGTCGCAGGGTGTCAAATTGTACTATTGTTTTAAAGTCAAAATTTGAGATTTTTTATAGAAAAGTAACTGTGGGAATTGTTATTTTATTCATTGAACATCGTACATATATACAATAAGTCGTCCTAAAATTCGGCATGGGAAACGGTAAGCACTGAAGTCACGTTAAGGAAAGCTAAATGTGAGCAAACTAACTTTGGCCGTTAAAGGGTAAATTGCATGAAACCTGTTATATCTATAAATTACATGTGACGGAGGGGATTCCACGTATGTCGGCAATTGATTATGTCAATTGAATTGTGCCTATTAAATCTAGCAGCGCGTTCTTGTACTTCGGTCTAGTTCAACGGCCCATATTGGTCTATTTTCTTCCCTCTATATAGGTGAGTTCATTTCACATCAAAGGTAATGAACGGTACTCTGATCCTAGTCAAACTTTCTTCATTCTCTCTTGCATGCGTTCTCTCTCGTTCGGTCGTTAATTTGACCTTTGGAGTGCAAATTCTCGACCAATGATCTTTGCCTTTTAACGGCGTGTTTAAGTACGCAGCTGATGTCTGCGTGGAAAGGTGTTTGGGATTTTGTTGCCATGCGTCCATCGAATTTTGAGGTCAACAAAATCATTTTCGGCACAATTCCATAATTGTAGTTAAGGGTGGGCATTTTTTCCCGAAATCAATGGAAACGAATCGGAACCAAATAGAACTAGTCGGTATGATTTTGGTTCTTCTACTAAATGGGTAGATTTTTGTACCATATATCGAGAACCGATTAATTTCGGTTCAATTCTCGGTACTGCCTTAAGAATTAGAGGTGAATTTGGTTCTCTAAAATTTCTCTTTGTGCTTTATTAAGATACACTAGATCTTTGAACACTTATCTTACATTAAAACTTCATTTTTCATACCCTTCTACTTTCTTTTAATGGGTAATTGAAATTCAAGTCTAAATAATTTTATAATTTTTTTACAAATTCATAGGTTTAATGCAATACAACAGGAAAAATATATCTTTAGTTCAATATTTCATAAAAATTAAAATTTCTTCTTGTTTTTAAAGTGGTCGTTCATCAAGAATCATGATCCTTGAGAATTACTAAAGATAATCAGGCTATTGTAATATAAATTTTCTTCAAAATACCGTTGTATTTTTATAGTCGATCATTTTTTGTTTTTATAAGTTGATTTTGAGCTTTGAAGTAAAGTTTTGTTTGTTGCCTTGTTTAATTGATTTTTTATATTGTCAGATTACAAGAATGACACATGCTTTTATGCTCTATTTTTGTCTATTTTCAATTTGATAAGTAATTTCATACTTCTTCTTTTTTTCAATATAAAGAATCGAATCGAATTGGAACCGATCGATTCGGTTCCATAGTTGAATATGGAACCAATGATTCAATTTCTAAAATTCTCATTGATATTCGGTTTGATTCAATTCCCTCTGGGATCGGATAGAATCAGATTGCATCCACTAGCAGACAAATGAGTGCATATTGAGAGCACGGTCATCTAAATTTATTAGGGTTTTTTTTCTTCTTATTATAATTACTCATTATCGAAGGAAAGTAACTTAATTTGAAAGGGATTATTATTGCAAATTAAAGTCAATTATATTTTGAAAGTTTAACCATCATAAACCTGAAGAAAAATGGGGAAAAATGAATTTTCAAATCGCAAATTGTTAAATTAGCTTAAAATAAATTTATATGGTCTAAAATTGTAAGTAGTAAGTTCTAAATTTGAATCGAATGTTAGAAAAATACATCTTGGATAATATAAAATTTATTGAATTCAAAATCAACACGAATCAAGGTCGTATAATTACGAAATTTTTACAATTTGTTTATGAATTTTTTTTCATATTTTAAATATATAAATTAAACTTCAGCATATGGTTTTCGTCCATTTAAATGGGTTAATTTTTTTGTTCTATTTAAAAGCGAATTCTCCGACTTTTCTAGGCTTGATGCCCTCTCGTCTAGCAATCGGGAGTAGGATGGGTGGTTTGCATGCCCTAGACAAAGGTGAATAAACTCTCAATCTTGCTACAGTGACAGATCAATGACATGATCAATAACAGAGATGACACGTGTCAATACATGATTGGACAATTTAAAAAAAAAAACTCAAAATCATTATTTGATACACCATCATGTCACCTCCATTCATGTCATTGCCCCTGTCTAGCGGTGGTAATGGGTTGAGCTGACGTCTACCCACGAGCTGGCTCGGCAAAGGGATGAGCTGAGCTCAAGCATGGCCAAGCTCGAGCTCGGCTCGTGCTCAAGGGCCGAGCTTTTGAGCTCACGAGTTGAGCCGAACCGAGTCCACGAGCTTGAATTTTTTTTATTTATTTTTTTTTTGTTCACATTTTTTACGAATTCACGAGCTCCGAGCTTTGACGAGCCAAGCCAACTAGCTACTCGACCATTTTGCCACCTCTACCCTTGTCCAAGGAACATTATTCATAAACGCTAGTTGCGTCGAAGTTCAGAAAGGTATCAGAAGGAGTTTGACGTCAAAGACTTGCAATTTAAATCTATGATGTTATTGACATAGATAGTAAGAATAAAAAGCCCTCTCTATTTGTACTAGTCGTCAGATGAGCTATAGCTCACAATGCAATCTTGGTGAAGGGTGAGGAGGGAAAGCAGCCTTGTTGATTAAAGTAAAGGATCCCACGTCTAGTGCTTTTGTTTTGTGGAATTACTCCCTCGCACTAAACCTACGTGCTTTTGATTTCGTTTTTCAGGAAATTCGCGCAATGAAAAATCCCGAATTTGAGACTTTCTATCCCAAAAATACTCTTCAAACTTTCAAAATGTGTAGCTGAATTTTTTTTTTCTTTTTTATCATATATGGTTACTGAATTTACAAAATTGTTTCAATTAAGAGCTTGTTTGGTAGAGATTAAAATCAGATTAAAATTGAAAAATTAGCCGTTATTGTTGACTTTTATTAGACGAGTAAGACTCAATAACGACTATATTTTCAGATTAAAATCCCTCCTAAACAAGCCCTAAGGCACAACAACAATTTTTCATAATTGGTGATTTTTCACTGTGAAAAGTAGTTTTTAACCTTAGTTCGGTAACTGACAAAAGTTTAGAATTTAATGCACCGACAAAATAAATAAAAGTTGAAGCCGTTATTATCAAAATCCATTCACCACTTCTTGCGCATCCCTGTCTTAATACTCTGTCTCTGCCATTGCCAGCTCTGAGAGAGAGATTGTTGAAATGGGATCTTCATCGGAGGATGAGGGTGAGGAGTACTTGTTCAAGATAGTGATTATCGGAGATTCAGCTGTCGGCAAGTCAAATTTGCTATCTCGCTATGCCAGAAACGAGTTCAACTTGCATTCAAAGGCCACAATTGGAGTCGAGTTCCAGACACAAACACTCGAAATTGATGGCAAAGAAGTTAAGGCTCAGATTTGGGATACCGCCGGCCAAGAGCGATTCAGGGCCGTCACTTCTGCTTACTACCGCGGTGCCTTTGGTGCTCTTATTGTTTACGATATTAGTCGAAGCTCTACATTTGATAGTATCCCTCGATGGCTTGATGAACTCAAGAGTGAGTATGTTTATCCTAATGCTGAATTTCGTCTCTATTTTTTTAGGTTACCGATTTTTGAATGCTAATATAACAGAAATAGATTAAGATTGAAGTTTCGTGATTGTCAATTTTTTTGTGTTTACATTTGATTGCCTTTTTGTGATTGAAAAGATATGCACAAGAATTTAGGGAGTTGCACACCGTGCTTCACTAATTGTAAGTTGTTGAATTCGTTACTTTTTAGAAAGAGTTGCATTAGAGGAGCAGGGTACAACTTCTTCATCGATATGCGCAATTTTTTCATCTTGTACTTTCTGCTAAATGGCTTGAACTTTATGTTGTATGGTGGTGAAAAGATATCATTTATCATTTTACACATCTCCATTGGTTTATTAAGCGACAGATATGTTGTATATTGCACACAACTTGTGGAGATACTTTTTACGAAATCGGGCCCCTTAGGAGTTATATTGTATTATATAGATTTAGAAAAATGTTGATGCTAGCGTGATGGACCCATAGGCAACAATAGATGGAGCCAGATCTGAATTTATTACCCTTTAATGTATGTGATGTGATAACACATGGGTTATTGTGCTGGTTAAAGCTTATATAGATCTGAGTAAGTTATTTGTGTTTTTATTATTTGGGCAAAGGGGAAAAGGTAACATGTTTAGTAATTTGGTGTTGGTAAGCAAAGATTTACATTTTCTTAATGGAGGGTTGGTGTGGGGGTTGTTTAAAGAGTAACAACTTAACCTTTTTTGGTATTTTGTTGACTGTTTATATTCTGCAGCAACTTTATATATGCTCTTTTAAAATAAGTAAGAATGAAGAATATAATAAATAATATGGCTCTGAAAATGAAGGATCATTCACCGCAATGAGAGAAAAGGCACGAGGATCTATTTTTAAAAAACTCAAGATTTGACTACTAAGGTAATGTTTGTGAAAAATATCTCTACTGGAGCTTTATTACATAAAACAGTATCAGGTGAACAAGTAAAGGGTAGTAGCATTTGCATGACATGGGTTTTAGCTTATGAAATGTGTAAGATGTCACTTGTAAAAATGAATATTGATATCTTTATACATGTATATGTGGAAGAAATGTAATGTCTTTGAATTTTATACATCGTGAGTCCAGTTGAAAACACGTTGACACTTGCTACTTGCTTGGAATCATATACCATTAGTACTCTTTAAGTTTTTTGTTAAAACTCCTGTAATTCTTGGATAGTGAGCAATTAACGACTCATGCATTGCAACATCTAAATCCCAAAATCAACATATGACATACTTCTCACTTCTTTTTCAATGTTTAGTAAAACTCTAAATTTATAGTTGGATGTTTGTCTCATGTTTTTTTTTTTTTGGAATATAAGTACTCATTGTAGGCCCATTTTAATTGGACCAGCATGTACCTATTCGTCATGGGACCTCTTTTCGGCAATTGGGCCAGCTGAAAATGAATGCAAACCTGCTTGTTTCTAATAGGGCTGGTTGAACCCTAATTTACTGTATTAAGGAATGGAACTCGTTTCTAATAGGGCCGGTTGAACGCTAATTTACTGTATTAAGGGGACCAATATTCCATTCTAAAGTTTGAATCATTTCTCACATTGACTACTCTTAAAACTTTTGAAAGCTGGTAAAAGTAATATTATTTCTCAAGAGACTGAAAAAAGGAGCAGAAAGCTTTTTTTTTAAAATGCAATTAGCAGATACGAAGCCCTCGGAGTGTGTTACACTTTGTTGAAATCTTAAAATACATTAAACCTTTATAGATAGTGGCTATTATGGGCGACATTGTTACACCATATGTAAATTGTGCTTCAAACAATACTCTTTTACAATTATTCGTGCCTCTATATGATCTTTTGCAATCTCATTTGTTTTATATACATTGCTAGGGAGGTTGGAATGTACAAGCTTTGAATGAATAGCATGTTTACATGTTGCTAGTATATTTAACAAAATTGTTTTGTCTATAGATAATAGTGGTGCAATAGAAGCACTCCAATAGATCCCAAGTTCAGCACTTGACTTAGGCTATCCAATGCCGAAGCATTCAACATTATAAAAAAGAACCTGTCAACATAACAAACTGGGTGCCAAGTTTCATGGATGCGTGTACAAGTCATATTCAATAGGGTCATTGGTGCATATTATGTGTTGATGATATAGTTTTAGTAGAGGAGACTAGGATGGAGATAAATCATAGGTTAGAATTTGGAGAATTACTTTAAAATATTGAGGTTTTAATTAAGTAAAACTAAAATGGATTACATTGAATGTCCTACTAGGTGTGGAAGAAATAAAAGTGATAGTTGAGTCATTGTGGAGAAATGTGGAAGTCCAAATAGTGATTGCTTTATGTATTTTAGATTTCATTATTAACAATGGAGAAATACTTGAAGATATATTAATGCGTAGGATTAATGCAAGTTGGATGAAATGGAGAAGTTTTACATGCATTATGTTAAGGTTAAAAGGCAAGTTATGCAAAACAATATTAGACCAACTACGTTTTATAGGACTGAGTGTTAGGCTGTTTAAAAAATGTCATAGGATGAATATTGCGGAAATGTCAATGTTGAGAAGGATGTGAGGCTTTAGTATGATGGATAGGATAAGGAATGAGAATAAACGCTAACAAGTTGAGGTGTCACTCATTGTTAGATAAACTAAGGATCTTGTGAATAGTAGGGCATTTTTTACATAGATCTAAAGAAACTCCTATCCACAAAAGTGATGCCAGAAAATGAAGAGTTAGACCAACATAATAACCAGCAATTTAGGAGCCTTGGATATGAAACAGCAGTCTTGGTGGAATTCAACGTTTGCAAGTAGTGAAAACTTATGCTGGAAGGGGTTAGTTTGGAGCATGAATTGGATCTTCCCTTACCACCTATCACTAGGTCGGCCCGTCGGATTATAGTGCTCGATGATTCTATTAGTGTGGTACTGGTATCCCCTTTCCTCGGACATTAAGCCTGGGGACAATCAGTCTTACTGGTAGGCTTGGGCATTGGGTAGGTCGGTCTGGGTATTTCAATATCCGGAACCACCCATTATACTTTGGATATTTCGTAAATAAAACCATTTGAGTCCTTGTAAAAACTAGAACCAAACCCAAACCTGAACCATTTGTTCCGATTCTACCCAAACATTTTTTATATACATTCAATAAATATTTTCATATAAATCCTTTTATACATATACCAACATGCTACTGTTCGAAAATATTTGTGCAAGAGAGAAAGTTCAGCTAAAAAATCTTGAATAAGCAAAAATTTAGCTTGAACTTGTTGATTCATAAAAAACCCAAATTATAAATATTAACATGTACTAACATCTAAATGCAACAATCTAATGTGAGTCGAGATGTAAAAAAAAGTAGAGGCTACTCTTGATTTTTTAGGGTTAAAGTCTAGAGTTTTAGATTAATTGGTACCCAAATTGAGATTTTTATATTTTATATTTTTCTTTACCTAGCTTATAAATTGTAAATAAAAAATTATATAAAAATCGATTTCACTCGGGTACCCACGATTTTGGTTCAGGAACCAAAAACCGAACCGGACCCAATCGGTTATCGGTTATCAATTCCAATTCCAAATTTATTTTTTTGAGAACCTTTGGTTCTGGTTCAGTTTCAATTCAAGAGATTCGGTTCTGGTTAAAATGCCTAGGTCTACTTACCGGAATTCCTTCCTCCAAAAAGCTCTTTCAAGTCTTTGTCTTTAGGAAGGAAAGCCTGGGGAAGAGGTACTATTTGTTGAGCCAGGTGCAGATCATAAATGAACCAAAAATCCATAGCCATATTCCCCTAAGACTGACCTCTTTTCCAAATGAACTGAACCATGATCGAAGTATCCATTAGGTTCAGTCGGAGAGATCGAAGCGAAGTCATAAATTCAACCTTTCGAATGGTCTCCCTTAAGACTGACCTCTTTTCCAAATGAACTGAACCTCGATACCACATTCATCATAGAGATATGGTTTTTGCTTTAACAGTATAGAAGGATGAATTTCACGCTGTGTTATTAATCTTTTAAAAGACGAGACCATCATTTAGAGTTTTTTGTGGGCTGAATTTTCTTGGAGGAAACATCCAATCTAGTGGATCTTTATGATTCACGATCATATTTGGTTTCTGTGATTTCGGGGATCTCAAGTGTCTCAAGGTGAGAGGATCAAATGAATAGCACTTTGCATATTATCTCTACATATAATATAAGAGATTATCCAATGAATATTCAAGCAGTTGCTATCTATCAGCCTTTTCAATGGCATATCTCAGATAATTATAGTTTGCTCACAAAAACGACATTTTACTGATGAAAATGGGAATACACAAGGAATAATCGCCTGATGGCTCAGCAAAATTTTATTTATACACCTTTAACTTACATTATGCTATTAGTACAATGTTCATTCGGTCTTATATGCTTCTTGAGCCGAGTTTCACATTATGCTCCAGTTTTACTTCTTTTATACCCATCTCATCTTACTTTATTCTTTAAATGTCTAATGACATATAATCCAAATTATACTCTTCATACAGCTCATTCTGATACAACTGTTGCAAGGATGCTTGTGGGGAATAAATGTGATTTGGAGAATATAAGGGCTGTAAGTGTTGAAGAAGGCAAAAGCCTCGCGGAAACAGAAGGGTTGTTTTTTATGGAGACTTCTGCATTGGATTCAACAAATGTTCAGAAGGCTTTCGAAATTGTTATTCGTGAGATTTATAATAACGTCAGCAGGAAGGTCTTGAATTCCGATTCTTACAAAGCCGAATTATCAGTGAACAGGGTTTCCCTCGTTAAAGATGGTAGCGATGGATCTAAGCAGACTCAAGGATCGTACTCTTGTTGTTCGAGGTGAAAAAGGACCTATTTCGTTTTCAAATGTGTACTAGCCAGTGAATTTCTTATGGTTACTTTATATATTTGATTTGTTTCTTCATTTATTACTTACAGAAGGATTCTGTAACGACGCTGAAAATGACATTGTTTTTTGATATTAGAGAGTAATTCTTGTCTTGCAAAAGAACATTTTGAATTAAATGTAATCTAAGGAATGGTGAAAATTGTTTAATGTATACTATTTTGGCATAATTGATACATTGGATTGAACCCGATGGTGTTATAGAAAAAGATGCTGAAATTTTGTGTAGTTGTTTAAACATAAGTCTGGCCGCCTTTGCTTCAAATTGAAGGCCTCTTCTACCTCAAAAATAGCATCCCTACTCACCCTTAAGCTGTATATGTCACATCTTCAACGTCGTCTTCTATAGTATCCTCCACGTATTCTACATCCTCTATGCAATTTAGAGTAGTATCATCATCCTCAATAGAAGCTCTTATATTCCTCGTACAAGAATGACTAAGAGATAGGGACTAAATTTAATATGATCTTATTTAATCTTAACACATAAAAGTGTATTCAAATAAAAATAACACAAATCTAATTATCCTCGTTATGTAATGCTCCAAAGTGGATATTTGGAGGGTCTAAAAGTCCACCCCACTGCTCATAAGTTGATATGCCATCTAAAAAAAACTCAGCTTAAAAGGAAAATTTTATTAATTATAAGAATTCAATTTTAGAATCATGACATGACAGAAGGAAATAAATACATCATCTTTTGAATTGAGAAAGAAAAAACAACCAAAATAAGCTGAGTGATAATGACATAGAAGCGGTAGTTGCATATATAGGCTTCTAGAAGCTCTGGCCCTCCATGATTGATTGATAAAGACTGTAACCCCTTTTTCTGGATAGACTTTTGGAGCTTTAGAGTTAAGCCACTCATTGAGATCTCCAGTGTCTTGCCATTTCGAAACCATTCTTGCTGTAATAATAGTCTTCGATGGTCTTGTCTATTTCAGCTTTTGTGTTCATCACAAAAGGACCATGCTGAACCACTGGTTCATTCAGTGGCTGCCCACCTACCAAAACAAATCTCAATGGATTGGAAGATTTGTTCCATACACTTAGACCCTCACCCGGACCAAAAACTAAGACATGGTGTGCCTTTATGGGCACTGATTTCTGAAGACCAAAGGCCCCTTCACCTTCAATTATGTAGACAAAAGCATTCCAAGATTCTGGGATGCTTTGATGATGTTGAGCATTGGGTTTTAGGGTGAAATCGAGATACATTGTTGGAGTTCGAGTGTAAACTGGAGATTGAACCTCCATCGATTCTCCTGCAATGATTTTGACCTCGACCCCGTCTTTCTCTGCCTTTGGGATGTCCTCACTCAGTAGTTCTTGGTATCTAGGTTCAATCCTGTAGAATGAACGTAATGAATATTTTTTAGTGTTACCTACATGCACAGGGCACACTTACACGCACAACATCTTTGGTGTGAAATACTGGATTGGACGGGATAGTACAATGGTTAAGAGATAATTATACGAAGGACCTTGATGGCATGTTGTGGTAACTAACAATCTTGTCAA
The DNA here is from genome assembly GCA_903798405.1 of Fraxinus platypoda. Classification (NCBI taxonomy): domain Eukaryota; kingdom Viridiplantae; phylum Streptophyta; class Magnoliopsida; order Lamiales; family Oleaceae; genus Fraxinus; species Fraxinus platypoda. Next base: position 12,242 of record CAIGRT010006211.1, read on the forward strand.
GTGTCTAACTTCCTTGATTCTGTCTAAATCCTATTTAACTTAGCGTACCAACCATGCACCGAGAGGTAGTCAGAAGAAGCCTTTGTAACAAATCTTTTGGCTTCTGAAAACATTTAAAGGATAAAGAAGAAAAAGAGGGATTATGATAACTTACATTTTGTCCTTGGATGAGAGATTTATCCATAACTGCAAACCTCTTTGAGTACCTTCTCCTGCAGGCATTTCCGAGTGAATTATACCCCTTCCTGCAGTCATCCACTGCACATCACCTGTTCGTATTGTGCCCTTGTGACCCGCAAAATCTTGATGAGTGAAGGTGCCCTAAACGTAGAAGACAAAATTTCAACTTCTCCAATAGAAAAAAAAGTTTGTTTATAAGTAACTTTTAAGCTAAAATGTGATCTAACTTGTAAACTCAGCAACTTACTTGTAGCATGTATGTAACAGTCTCAAAACCTACAAGACAACATAAAAATTCACTGAGATTGATGAAATGTAGAAAACAATATGAGAAATAATATTGAAACAGTCTAAATAATGGTATAAGTACCTCTATGTGGATGGTCAGGAAATCCAGCAGGAGGTGTAACTGCAATATCAAACAGTAAACACAACCAAGTCATACAATTTTCATAACAGACAATATTGAAAGAACTTTATCATTCTTTTCAAAACGGGTTTTTTTTAGTTCAAGATCAATATTCGAGAAATAAAACCGAGTTCAGAATATCAAGAATTCAATTTGCATTTATCTGGCTTATTTTTGTTTCTTATAAGTGTCCAATTATCGCTAATCCTTCCTACCAAACATGACATAATTAATAATCATATAATTCACCTGCAAATTCATCCAACATAAGGAAGGGATCCAAAGACTTCAACTCAGGCCTGCAATTAATAATCTGTAAGCTACTATACTAATACACATGTTTCAAGTTTAAAGACAGCTAAATATTCTTTAAAAAAAAAATACTGAGTGCTCGATCAAATTCCATAACCAAAACATAGTAATAGAGTATAAATAGAATCGTAACAACCTTAATGAAACAGTACCCAGTTGACAGAATTACAAAAAGATTCGAGAAAACATCAAAATGTGTATTTTATACCTTCCAATGCTTCTTCTAACAACAGCACCATCGCCTTCACTCTGAGGCTTGGCCAAGATTTTCTTGGCAACCAATCTGGGCCGTTCAAATCCAATACTTGTATTTGTATCTGATGCAGACATGATGATCTTTCTGAGAAAACAAGAAACCGGATTCCTATTCGTCGTGTTGATTCTGGCTATTGTGAAGAATCTAGATACAGCTCTCATAAACAAATTCAACTTTCAAGGCTGTCTCTGTTCTAAGTTCTTACACGTTCCACTGCATATATAATATATATGGATTGGGTCTGTCTTTGTGTATTTATAAAGGAAATTTGTGAAGGGGAACAGTTGGAAGAGAATAAAAAAAGGGGGTTTATTCGATTGGAGGCGTGGAGAAATTTGAAGGGGAATCCAATTATCAACCTTGGACTGGTCATGTGATGACGTCGTCCTTGTGTCATCGTGATGGAGGCCTTGGTTTCTATTTGGAAAATCACCCTTTTTAATTTTTATTATGCCTCGAAGGTATTTGGAGAAAGGAAATTAAAATCTGTTTGGTGCATCCATACGAACTACGATCAATCCAATTTATACAGATCGAGGAAGAACAAAATGGTAATAGGGACGGCAAAATTCTTCGTTCCTAACTCGTCTTACCCCACCATGAATAGTAAATGGGACGGAAACGGGAATAGGATCATGGACCTCATCCTAAATCTTTATATTTTATAATTTCAATTGTATTTAAAAAAAATAAGAAATATATTTGAAAAAATAAATAATTAAATATGATGATAAATGAGAATTTTTAATACCCAACTCGATCCCGCCTCTCAAAATCTTTTGACAAGACATGGATCGTAATGATCGTCCCAATCTCATCCCATCACCCGCACAGTAGACATCATTAAATAGAAAACAAGATTACGGAGTTACTTTAAAATAGTAATATGTACTATGGTAAGAGAATTTAACATTTTGTCAATGGACTGCTTATTGAAAAATCGAACAAGAAATAAAAAGTCGCACTTCAACAACTATAACTGGATCAAGTTGCCCGAACTATGTATGTTTTTAAGAAGGGTAAAGTTTTGTAACAAGTCAATTGTGATTTTTACATCAAAATAAAGTAGTTGTTAAGTGGATCCGATTCGATCCAATCCGATTCCATCCGATATGGTCTCCATATCATTATTATTATTTATTTATTTTTAAATACATGAAATCCAGCTCAATTTTTGAATGAATTATAATAAATAAGTCAAAAATTTTGGCAATTAAATGACACCATTCATACTCAAGCATTACGTTTGCTTCTTTTTTTAACAACCAGACTCAATTATAACTATTCTTTAAATAGGTTCGATTGATGACCCTTGAAAAGATTTATTAATAGTATTGGTCAAAATTAATATGCCACCTTAGTTGAGTTGTTTTTCTTTTACTTAGGTTTAAGAATACAAAAAATATTCATTGTTCCAATTTTAAATAGACCATAGAATAAATAATACGAAGTCGGTAGTGAATTATTCATTTATTGTTAATCTCAAAGATTATAGAATCGATCAAATATAAATGGAGCTCTGCTACAGGAACCGTGGGGATGACCGTGCCGGTGACCGCACACACACGCATGGGGGGTTGGAATTATTTTATTCGGGTGGAACCCGTGCCTCGGCTGTGAGGGCGCAGTCATCCATGCGGGTCGTCTAGCATTTTTCATATAAATGTTGCTGATATATTTATTGGGAACATTTTTTATCAGACATACTCTTAAATATTATATTTCGAATATCTTTATCATGTATCTTTAGAAAAAGTGATTTGACACGAATTGATCGCCGTACATTCATAGAATTTGATTCTAGTAGTTGAATGGTACAAATATACATCATAATATAAGATTACGACACCCAATTAAAGAATAGTTGTCCCATATGTGAAATTGCTAAAATGTCAATAATTTAGTCTATGTTTGGCTGGCTCTCTCTCTCAGTGCCCCACCCGCCATTGTCACCATAACACTATACGACGTATACGTGCTCCACAGTTTCCCATACAAAAGAGAATTTAGACAAGATATCTATTGGGGATAATTTTATGGTACCATAAAAGTCAACACTTCTAGAAGCTTGTATCATGCCATAACCATATTTAGGTTGACATTAACATCGAAATGAAGATTTGGATATCCATATATATCAAGGCATTAGGGTTCGTCCAATGTTATTCTAGTCGAGCGAGAAAAATTCAACGCACTCCACATTCAATTATAATAATTAATTAACGGAGGTGTATTCAATTGAGACTTTTAATAATTTTGTGATTTAAAAGTTTAGGGGTATTCGACGTAGACTTTTAGAGACTCTCTAAAAGTATTGGTGTATTCAATTGATATTTTTATGAACTTTTAAAAAGTCTCTAAAAGTCACGGTGTATTCAATTAAAATTTTTTAGAAGTCTCTATAAGTNTGGTATTCAAATTTTTATGACTTCTAAAGACTTTTATAAAAGTTTTCATGGTACTAATTTTTAAGCAGAAAGTACTCAAATAAAATTTCAAAATTTGTCTATCATTAATCACAAGATTTTAGGAGACTTTCACAAAAAAATAAAAGAAGAAATTAATATGTATTTTTTTTCAATACTTCTATTTCATTTTTCTTTCTACAAACATTAGAGTTATGATTAAAAAATAAATAAAAATTTCTATTGATTGTATTTGTTTATATTTTTCTCTCTCTCTCTCTTATTGTTTATTTATATTTTCTATGAAAAATTAAATTATATTTTTATAACTTTTTTTCATTTTTCATTTATTTTTTCTGAAAAA
>CAIGRT010006218.1:0-15132 GCA_903798405.1 Fraxinus platypoda
CCCCCCCCCCCCCCTTTTTTTCAATTTTTAAATCTAATTATCTATTTTGGTAAATAGAACGTTACGAATTTGCCCTTTATAAAATGTTAAAAATACGGTCAAACTCAATTTTTTAATCAATTACTGTTAAATTGGATGTTTTCCATCCATTGAGGCCGCACAAGCAACGTTTGAGAATGTTATGGGTGACGGTTGTAACAAATCAAAGGTTTGTGGAAAGTTTGCTAGTGTTTGAAAGATTTGGAGCCTCTGCTGCAATCATCCCTAATTACAATATTGCCTTTTTTTTTATTTAACATTGTGACAAGAGTTGATGAGTAGGTTAATTGTTCCACGTGATGGCTCAATGTTAAGACTATAAATAATCACACTATGGCCCACTTCACTGTACAAAAAATTGTCTTCTAGCAATAAAAGGCTGTCAAATAGGCGCTAAACGTTCATTAAAAAAAAGTCAAAATAGGGAGTTTGTTGAAGTGTATAAAAAAATTTACACACTAAATTTAAAGATGCTCTCCATTATACACAAGAACATCTTCAATATACTCTTTAAACATAAGTTGCTTTCTATTTTAAAGAGCAAACCCATAAAATTATGTTCCAGGAAAATCTTTAAATTAAACCACTGTTGGGCTTCATTAAAATTGGATTTTGAAAAAAAAAAAAATTGAAATAGTTATTTTTTGGTAAATGTGTGATTAAAAAATAAAGTAAAATTTTGAATTTACGTGTAATATTATTTTATTAAAAAATGTGCAGTTATAGTAAGAGAAAGAAGAATGCATTAAAAAAAAATGAAGCAAACAAGGGCTAATATTTTAATTTAGATAATGAATTAGATTCTCTAAATTTGTAGAGTCAAACATATTCTTTATAATTAAATGCATTCAAAATATTTTAATTTTCACTGAAAAAAATAATATAAAAATTTGGATGAAGGTTAGTAAAAAAGAATGGTACTCCCCTTTCAGGCCAGTTGTGGGTGATGAGGGATTCGAAACCCTGACACCGTGGTTCTGTGCCTAAGAAGCGCTTCCTCGCGTTATCACTTAGGGCAACGCTTCTTTTGAAATGAAAAAGATGGAGAAAAATAATAAATATTTTTTAGAATAGTGAAATTAAGTGTTAAATATAAAGAGATTGTTGGAGTATTTAAAAATTTACTCTCTGATTTTATAGATGTTTTCTAAATTGTAAAATATGCTTTTTTGAATATAGAGAGTCTTTTGAAAATACTATTTACAAGTAGAAAATCCATTAATTTGAAGAGACTCCTAAAAATACTCATAAAATATTGATTTTAATGGTTGGAATAGTATTTTGTTGAATAATGAGTGTTTGGAAAATAGGAAAAATTTTGAATTTACGTGTAATATTATTTTATTGGAGAACGTATGATTGATAAGAAGAGAAAAAAAAATGAATTATAATTTTAATAGGGACAAAGATAGACATAAATGTGTGGTTAAAAATGAGTACAAGAACTAGAGAATTTTGAAATAATAATTATCAAACAAGGCTTAATTATATGTAGCATCAACCGTGAACTTCTATGACTATAAACCACTCCGAAAACAAAATGAATGACGAACAATGTTAGAAAAGTTTGGCATCTTCTAGATAGAATGCCACACGACATATCAAGAATGACACGTGATATTCTATCGTTGGACTGCTCTAAAACAATCAATTTGTACATGGATATTGCTACATATACATCGAGATTTATATAATGGATTGTATAGTACCACGTGACACTCTATCATTTGCTAGTTTATAATACAATCAATTTTTTCTCTACATCATATTATATAATTCATTATATACCTTTTATGTATAAGTAGCAAAATTATTTTCACACTTGAATTATTTTATACCATCAATACACACCTATTAACCTGGATGTCAACATTTTTCGGCAAAGTAAGTAGCTTTATTCACGAATGACTTGTAACAAATAGTTGAAAAGTATGTCTGCGAAGGCAAATCCACATTCTCAAATCGTTGAAAAATAGTTGACGCTGACCAACTTTTCGACTTCCTCTGTTTCATACATGACTAATGCTACTCATTTCCATTGTGGATGAAAACACAATTTACATGACGTTAATATGACGTTAAATCATAGGTAAAATTAAATAAGTTGATTTAACCTTTCATTTAAAGTCACTTTTCATCCCCACCATCCCCGCTTGAATGAATAACATTACGCTTCATGTATATATACACTCATAAATACATAAGATTTCTTTCTCCCCTCAGAAGTTCATAATCTGTGCGCAGGGACTTGTCCTTATTAATTCTTATTAAAAAGAGTAGAAATAGTTCAAGAAATCATGGGCCTCTCTAAAGGGGTTTTCTTGATTGTTTATCTTTTCTTGTTTTTCTTTAATCTCAGTTTCTCAAGCTTAATATCGAGTTCAAAAGAGCTTTCTGAGATTCCTATAAATTTCCTCAAGTTTGCCAAGAAATCTGAGGTGTTTGATTGGATGGTGGGCATAAGGAGAAAGTTACACGAGAATCCTGAACTGGGCTTTGAAGAATTTGAGTCTAGTAAACTTACCAGAGAAAAATTGGCTAAGCTGGGGATTTCTTATAAATACCCAGTTGCAATTACTGGTATAATTGGCTCCATTGGTTCATGGAAGCCTCCCTTTGTTGCCATAAAGTTCAGACATGGATGCTCTTCTCATACAGGTTTGTGAATACTTATAGTTGAGTGATTGTTCTCTCTTTTTTGATAAAAATGTTGAATTTTTCTTTTTCTTTTTTGTTTTCAGTCTTGCTGAACCATGATAGAAAAATTGTGCTATTTTTTGATGTGGAAAGTGTTTTGAGATCATTTTTTAAGATTAAGTCGTGAATTTGTGTAAGAGGTACATATTATTGGTATCCTAAATGTGTTACAGTGGCGTTTTGTTGAGTTCGAGAGTTGTAAATTCTGCAGGAAAAGGTGGAGTGGGATCACAAGAGTAAGAATCCTGGAAAGATGCACGCATGTGGGCATGATGCACATGTTGCAATGCTTCTTGGTGCTGCAAGGATTCTTCAAGAGAATTGAGAACTTATAAAGGTTTGTGTCTTGAGCAGATTATCATTCCGGTGGTCTGTCACTATTAGTTGCTTTTGCATGGTTCTTGGACATTATCGTGTAACAATATTGATTGAAATGTTTAGTTATAGGAAAATAATCCTTGCATATGTGGGTGTGGTGATGTTTTCAATTCGGTAGGGTGTTTGAGAGGGGGTTTAGAATATGGCATTATAGAGTATACTAAATTAAGAAGATGTTTTAAATTTTAATCATTTTGCTAATGTGGAGACGGAAATTCTTGTTAAATTACCTCGTTTAAAAGATTAAGCTATTGGATGGGATGGGTTTATTTATTCGTCTTTCAAATCATCTAGCAATGAATCCAATAGAGGGGAACTATTCAAGGCTTGACCTGTGAAATTTTATAATTGGATGGTGATAAAATTTTCATCAAAGCCTGGATTCATTTGGAACTAAATGCATTGTGATTAAGGAGTCCTAACTTGGTATTATGTTTGGGGTTTTGGCGAGATGCATTGAGGATCTTCCACCGATCTGGTATATTTATGTAAGAGAAAGAAAGGACTAGGTGTTGGGATGAATATCAGTTTGCTTTGTTGTGGTTTGTCAGACGAGGAAGAGCTCATGAGACTGATATAACATTGGAAGCCTTTACTGAAGCTGAAAGCTGATAATATGTTGTTTCCTTTTTTTAATGAGGTTCACATTTACTTGAAGAAGGTGTAGGAAGATAAATAATGAAAGTAAATAAGTAAAATAGACTAAGAGAAAGAAGGATGTACAGCGCAATAGGATTACCATGGTAACCTTTTGGAAGCAACAAAAATGTGAAGTTCAATTGTTGGCTACTAGAAAGAGCCAAGAAGATTTCTGACAGTAAAGAATGATAACTATTCAGTTCTTAGACTTGTAAATTAGGAAAATGTGATCCTAGCAGTTTGAAAGGTAACTCCGTAATTATATGACTTCTAATCCATTGTAATAGTCGGTTCTGAAGTTCTAGATGATGCAGGAGCATAATTAACTTTCCAATGCAGGCAATAAAGGGTTTCCTTTGGTGACTTAGTATTTAGGATTATTAGATTTTCATGTTAGCCCCTAGAGCCTTGTGTGCTGGACTTCTTGTTGAATTTTGCTCTGAATAACTGGAAACTTATTGTTGGGGAAAATGCGTCTTTAATGTGTAATCAAAGAGTCCTATTTGTAACTTTTACTTTAGAAGGGAGAAATCCATGGGCAGATTTAGTGTGGGCCAGCTGCCCCCGCACTAAATTTCAATTTCAAGACCTTAAACTAAGATTTTTCAAGATTTTGCACAAAATTTTCAAAAAAAATCCTTTTAGTTTTCAATTTTACCCCCACGATTAAAATTTAGTGAAATTTGCCCCACACAACTCTTTTATCCTAGCTCCGCCCCTGGAGAAATCATTGGAAGAAAACCAGTTCATGTTTGGCTAAGCTTAACAAGTTTACTTAAAAATGAAGAAGTGTTTAAAATTAATAATATTTTATTGGTCAAAGTTGGAAATAAGGAAGTTACTTTGTGTCAAGATAAGTAACCTTTTTAGTTATAAGGAAAAAGTAACATATTCGAAAACAAAAACGTTCTTAAAAAGTAAGTTTTGCTGACTTTAAGCTTAGCCAAACATGCTAGCAATGGCTGGGAGTAAATAAATGTGTGACCTCTCTAACATAGGCTTTTAGACAACACGGTGAAACACTTAGCACCATAGCCCTGCTGTTACTTAACATACAATAGTTTCCTTCCGTCCACTGATGAACCTTTCTTGATTTTTCTTGTTTTGACAGGGAACTGTTCTTCTCGTTTTCCAACCGGCAGAGGAAGGAGGTGGAGGAGCAAAGAAAATGATAGATGCTGGAGCTTTAGAGAATGTTGAAGCCATCTTTGGTCTCCACATAGCTTCTCATGTGCCGTTGGCTGTAGTTGAATCTCGATCTGGTCCACTTTTGGCTGGGTCTGGTTTTTTCGAAGCTGTAATAAGTGGAAAAGGGGTCATGCAGCCATTCCTCAGCTCTCAATTGACCCTATATTGGCTGCATCAAATGTGATAGTCAGTTTACAGCATCTTGTTTCTTGGGAAGCTTACCCTCTTGACTCTCAGGTCCTTCACTCTCTCTGTATCTTGTATCTTGCAAAGCCAGATGGCCAAATGCATTATATAATAGGTTTTGTTTCTCCATTTTTTCGTTGGCTTGGGACTCGTAAGATCTGATGAACTCATGTCTTCAAGGAAAAATGTCGTTTCTTTGAGTATCTGGCCGTTCCAAGCTGCCTTCAAGTGTAAAATACATATATCTTAAAATATTAATTCGATTTTCCAACTTGCTTCTGGAATCTTGCTGAAAAAATTATAGGTCATTGTCATATTGCAAGCATTAGTTTCTAACTGTTTAATGGAAGGAACTGCTAGTGCTATAGTTCCATTTAACTCTATTTGCTTGTACAGGTTGTTACTGTGGCAAAATTTCAAGGAGGTGATGCATTTAATGTCATTCCTGATTCTGTAACCATTGGTGGCACTTTCAGAGCCTTCTCAAAGGAAAGCTTGATCCAACTTAAGCAGCGAATTGAGGAGGTAACATGAAATAAAATTTTGTACTACATTACGTGTCCAAGGCGCCTTTTGTTCTTCTTGACATCTGTTATTTTGGCAAAGGGAGACGGGGAGGGACTTAGAAGTAAAAGGCCTTGAGTGTAGCCAAGAATCTTTTTACTAGAGCATTCCGATGGATTCATTACTTGACATGTTTTGTCTGTGCCATACTGTCATGTCATTAACCTGCTATAATATTGCATGCCGTTAAATCATGCGGAGTCAATTTAAATCTTGCACGCAAGCCCGAGAAAGAAAATGCCAAAGTTTTTATTTTTTCTCATCCTGAGTACGCTGCCTTGTGTCATTTGTCTCCAAGTCTTGGGGCCTACCACATACTGTACCAATCGATGAAAGCACCGTCTTTCCTTTTCACCCCACGCCCCACGGTGAACTCTTTTAGCCTGTTTGGTAAAGTAAATTAGAGTTTACTGGACAGTACAAGATGTCCATTACGGTTAAAATTGGTTATCAAACATGCACTTTTAACCGCTTATAAGCAGTGGGTCCCAATGAATGTGTGGTTTAAAAGTAGATAAAAAAATTGTGGGTCTTAAAAGAAAGGGTGTTTAAAAATGATGCTTGACCAGGTTATAAGGACGTGAAATGAGTGATTGGTAACCTTAAGAGTATAGATTTTCAATTCGATCTTTCTTCAAATGGCACGACTTCCTTCTTATGTAGTTCCCAAGTTGCAATTTTCTGCTTTGCCTTTGCTGATGATCATTTTGTGTTTCACCGTAGCTAGTATAAAGAAGCTCATGTTCCTCATTTACAGGTAATTATGGGACAAGCCGCTGTACAAAGATGCAACGCAACTGTTATTTTTTCCTCGAATGAGAAACCTTTATTCCCGCCATCTGTAAACGACAAAGACTTGCATAAATTCTTCCAGAAAGTTGCAAGTGACATGTTCGGCACTGATGGAGTGAAAGACATGCAACCATTAATGGGTTCCGAGGATTTCACCTTTTTCCAGGAGTTAATACCTGGCTACTTCTTCTTTCAAGGAATGAAGGATGATTCGATGAAACATAATCCCTTGCCACATTCACCGTATTTTCAATTAAGCGAAGATGGACTTCCTTATGGCGCTGCAATGCACGCTTCGTTGGTCGTTGGGTATCTTCTTGAACGCCAGTCAGAAACTCGTGTGGTGACAGGAGATTCTCACGAGGAACTATAAGGTTCTGCAGTTGTTTTTGTGTGCCTAACTGGATAGAAATGCCTACTCAAAATGGTTGGATTTCTGCTATTAGTGTCACATTTTTTCTTTTAAAAATTCTTATAAATAAGTTCAGTAGCAAAAATACTTTCCTTTTCTCCGTTGATAAGAAAATTGTTCAGGGTATATCGGTTGCAAAATGTTTGATTACAAGTGTCTTTCTATTTTTACTTCTATGTTTTTTAAATTATTTGATAAATCACATTTATGAATTCGAGGAAATGCATTGTACACAGATTTCTTTGTTTGATGTGATTTTCGTCTATGGGACAACCTTATTGATTATGAACTCCGATGTTTCTCTAAGCAATGAGACCACGAGCTAATGGGTTGAATTGAGCGGCCTCATGATAGGCTCGGCCTACAAACCAATGGGCTGAATCGAGCAGCATTTTTTGGACACGAGCTAATCTCGGGTTCGAAATTATGTTGTTTTTATCGATTAGAGTTGAATTAAATATTTATAAAATAATATTAAAAGTATGTATTGAAAGTTAAATATGTACTTTCTGGACAGTCATACGATATCTTAAAATTATTTGAAAATCTTTTTCGAACGACGTTAGAGTTATTTTACGTTTTTAAAAAAATTGTTAGTGAAATTAATAAAATACGTGGAAATTCAATTAAGATTCAGAGCATTACTGTTCCTGCGATAAATCATTGATTTATTATAATTGACACACTTACATGATTGGCTAGTGCCTAGTTGGATAGGTTGCACGGTACTTGACCGTGTTGGTTTCCTTTTCTTTCATCATCTATATTTTAACATCCTTGTGTCATACTATGTACAAAGGTAAAGAGGGTGGAGATCACTACAAATCACTTAGTTCGATACAAAGATCTAGTTGACTCACCTTACATCTTGATCACATAGAAGACATCGAGTCAAAAGAACTGATTATTCAGACCTTATTCGAATTCTATGTAGCGTTATTTTCTGTTCTCGAGTCACTATTTGCTCTATTGCTTACATCGAATACTCAGTGATCTGCATTAAGTTTTCTTTTCTGTAATTTGCACGTGTGTCTGCAGTAATTTCAAGAACATGATCGTTTCATTTACAAAATATTAAACTTACTCTGATCATTAGACCAAATACAATCATGTAATAGACTATGCTCCGTGCATGCTTCGACTCTGAAGGCTAGATTTTATCTCACTCGATCTTCCACGCATACAGGAAAAGGCAGAACTGTGATGCTTTTGCATAGCTTTTTGTCGAGTAATACCAGCTATTGTCGCTGCTGTCACTATCATCACATTGGCTGCTTTCTTCCTTATCGCTATCTGCTTCTGCTGTACCAGGCATGAAGATGAACATCCCGTGATTGGAGCCCGGGGCACAGAATAGCCAAGAATGTACGTCCCAAAAGACTTGTATCGGTTGCTTGTCAACTAATACGGTCTGGTTTCCTCTGAATTTCCACTGCAAATTCCGAATGTGTATCAGTACAATCCCATCTATGCTAATCCACATTTCGGGATCCTTATTCCCTGATGTCGAACTCTCTACTATGATCTCGTGCTCCTTTTGCCTGTCATCAAACTTGGCTCTTGTGGCGAAACATTTCTTGGCGAAAACGTGTTCTTTTTTAGAAAACAGAGCTGCATCGACAAGGGCAGGTCTGGATTTTGTCCTCTTATAGGCCTTTTTCTTGAAATCCCCTACTAGTAACACAACTTCTTCGTCAGATACTAACGCGACATAGAAATCTTTACAGGGTTCTGGGCTGCCGGAAAATTTTGCTGATCGAAGATCCCAGTAGGCGTCCAATTGGTTTCCATCAACCTCGAAAGTCTTGTAACCCTTTTTCGCCCAAAAATGCCAAGGTTTGAAATCAATCTTGCACGTCTGATTGTGATCACTTTGCATGCTATCGACCGATATGCTTAATGAATTGTTCATCGGGTTCTTGCTCCATAAAACTGTCACGTTTCGCCAGAACCCTCCAATATGTGTTTGGTAAACGCATGACACCGTGCTGTGAGCAGTTTTATCTATCACGGGGTCGTGTTTCAATTTCTGAGACGGAGGTGGTTGAGAAGAGGAAAATGATTGGGACCTCGTGTGACCACGATGAGCCATTCATGTAATTCTTATCCTCTTCAAACGAACAAAAACCCGAACGCCCTAGGAACAATCTTGATGAATAAAAATGGTTATCTCTATATATTTCTCTGTCTGCATGAGTAATATATCCTTACATTGCATCAGAAGAACAGAAAATTATTAAACACGGAAATAACAACAACAACAAACTAAGCCTTATTTCCAATAAATTTGGGGCCGGGATGCAAATTTCTCCATCAAGAAGGTAACCTTTTGGAGGATTGATCAAGAAAATCCTAAGCATTGATTGAATGAATACATGTTTATCATAGGAAAAAAAAAAATCCTCAGATTGCTGTCTGTGTACAAGAAAACAGGAAGAGATTTTGCCGGAAAATTGCTGTTGAAAATATTTGGTGATTGTTTGTGGGGAAAGGAAAACTCTAATTAGAGGCTGTGGGGGAAGAGAATCCCCGAGTAATTAGTAGGCCTCAAAGGTGCCTTCTATTTTTCTTTTGACAGGTAAATTAATGATTATATTATATTATTTATTATGTTTTATTATAATTTTTGAGTACAAGATTTGTAATAATATCAAGAATTAATCAAATGGTTAAGATTTTCGAGTTTTTCTGGTTTTAAGATTAAGTAGATTGAAATAAGTAATTTTTTTAGTCAAAATGCCATTGATAAATTAATAAAGTCGATACAAATTAATTTTTTATTTCACGTAATCGAGTCGAGTCGAGTAGCCGAAAGGAGGTTATTACTTATTACCTTCTATTTTGAAAAAATTATTTACGCCTAAATACAACGAATATACGAAAATTAATTGAATAAGTTGTATTTTCTTGTGATTAAAATCTTGTAATCATAATTGGGAAATCATAATCAACCAAAATATCTTTATTTTTAACTAAGAGAATATAATATTGAATTTTGTAATTAATAATTTCTAATATTAAATAAAAGAAAATTATTTCTTTAGATAGTTTTCTTTTTTATTTAAATTTTTTTTTTCGAAGGAGGTTATTAATATATTAGTAGTGGCAGTGCAAACAAATCAACTGTTAAAAAAGTAGAAGCAATGGCAACGACGCCGATGGAACCGCCAAACCCGGCTTCGGCTGGAAACCCGAATTTCGACGCACCACCACCTATGGCGGCGCCACCGCCACCAGGAACAGATATGACAGGCATATGCTTCCGGGACCAGCTGTGGCTTAACACTTACCCACTAGATCGGAATTTGGTGTTCGATTACTTCGCTCTTTCTCCGTTCTACGACTACACGTGCAACAACGAGCAGCTCCGACTCCGCTCCATCCACCCCCTTGACCACTCTCAACTCTTGTAAGTAGATATATATACATAAAAGTTCATATCTGCATAGCCGACTCGTTCATGTATTTATATATATCCCCTTTCTCCTAATTTGCCTTTTTTCAGCTTAAAATTGTCTTCCGTAGCTAAATTATAGTTTTATTTAATTGGTAAATTTGAATTGTACTGTATGGTTCCGATCGAAGGTAATGGGGGAAAAAAAAGAAAGACCTTTGAAGTGGAGGAGTTGATTTTTTTGATATTTTTTAATTTTTTAAATTTATTAATTATGGATTCAAAGAATTGGTAAATAAAATATTTTGCTACAACAGATGATTGTGAAATATAAGATTCACTTTTTAAAACTTATATTGGGGAAAATATTAATCCCCAATATTTATTTTGGACAAGGATTAGTTAAGGCAAATTTTTGTAATTTTGACAAGTTTGGTTTTGTTCCATCTTTTGATGAAAAGTTTTGATGGATTTGAGTTTAATGGGTTAAAGATGATTAATTTATATGGTTTCAGTTTTTCTTTTCATTTGGATGGATCTGTGTATACAGGAAAATGACAGGCATAGAGTACATGTTGAGTGAAGTGACAGAGCCTCATCTGTTTGTGATTCGTAAGCAAAAGAGAGATAGTCCGGAGAAAGTGACCCCTATGCTAACGTATTACGTCTTGGATGGGTCAATTTATCAGGCTCCTCAGCTTTGCAATGTTTTTGCTGCACGAGTTGTAAGTATCCCTTTACTCATTTTTCTCTATTCCCATGAGTGACCAGCAAGTTCTATATATTAGTTGGTCATCAGCAGGATTGATACTGATCAATGATTTTGTAAGATGTTTACTTGGTTTGTTTTGCATACCCTTTTTTCCAATTCTTTTGCATGTTGGTTATTGAAGCAAAAATTAGATCTTTCTTTATTTCTCTCTCTCTCTCTCTTTTTTTTGCCAACAAATTTGGAGTACGGGAAAAAGGAAAACCTAGAATGTTTTATGGCGGTTTGCTTCATTAGTGACTACCTTGGTTATAAGCTGTACTCGTAAAATTCGGTAAAAGCCTAAATGAGATATCTAAAAATGATGAGAATATGTTTAGCTAGTGCCTCTTGCTTAAACTATTTTATTTTATCCTCTTTTCTACACAAAGAATCAGTGGTTGCTTTGTTCCTTCCACCTATGCGTAGTAGTAGAACACAGATTCTCCAGTAGTCCTAGGAAGTCTTGGGGCCTGTCTGGCCGGGATTATTTTCACAAAGAAATCAATTTTCAGTCCGTTATTTTCAAATGTTGGGACCCAGCCGTGAGAGATGAAGTCAAATATTGCGGCTACTTTTTGGTTTTAACGGTAGGAATTACAATTTCCAGCAGAAACAGACACACCCTTAAACATATTTTATTGAGATTATGCAGTTTCCTTGTTCGTTTGAGGAATTGCGCACTGCCAAAGTTAGTTCAAGGAAAGCTTTTCCTGCTTTGATGCAAGGCTGTGTGGGAATAACGGCAATGTTAATCTTTGAAAATTGAAAGGATTTCAGTGTAAAATCTGAAATTCATTTATTTGAGAATTAATCTTTATTTTAGGTGGCAAAGCCATCATACCTTGTCTATTGGTTATAAGTAGAGTTTTTATATAGTTTCTATCTTACTAACTGAAATGTAGTTGTGGACAATAAGTGTTAGGTGGCAAAGCCATCATACCGTTCTTCCTTATTTTTAAGATACCAGATTTCCTTATTTTTCCTTAACTTCTAAGATGAAATGCAGTTATGGATAGTAAGAGTTAACCCATATTTCTTTGTATTGAAATGTTTTTTGTCGTCATTTGGCAGGGACGAGCTCTATATCATATATCAAAAGCTTTTACTACAGCAGCATCGAAGTTGGAAAAAATTGGATTTGGTAACTCACGTGAACCTTTATGCCTTTTATTATGGACCTAAGGTAAAGGATGAAGTGATGCATTATTGCTACACAACACCTTGAAGCCCAGTGAGAGGCTAATAATAGGGAAATAGATAAAATAGTAATTGAATTATATGTCCTAGTATTTTTCACCTGCCGTCTTAATCTAAAGCACTGCTCTTAGATATACAAAGGGAATTATCTGTTGTTAAAAAAAGAAAAAGAAAAATCATCACACAAGTGCAGGAATTCAATTTTTGCAAAGGTTATGGTTTCTTAGTGTCAAATTTTGCATTGAATTGTAGATAATATGTAAATGTGGTTCTACTATATGCAGGGTGGAGCCAGAGGAGACCCTTTTTTTTTTTGTACAAGATTGATACATAGAAAAATATTCCAGAAATTTTATTTTTACCTATATATAGATTAAATGTGCTTGGGGCAGCCCTGGACTAAAACCCAGTGTCGCCCCCTCCCTCCGCCTCTGGCTATATGATTATATTATTATTGATTGATGTTCATATTTTTTGTGCTTTCTGGAAGTCAACTGCCACTTGATAATTACAATTTGTTACACACCTTAATTTCTACAATGATTGGTTAATGACCATATGAAGTCGAGTAATTTGTGTTATAGAGATTTTGTACAGGCCAAAGTTATATGATATTGCTAAAGCATTCACTTTCTATACAGTATCACAAATTCATGGTTCCAAAAATCATCTTTAGCATTCCATTGATCCTTTGTACGAGATAATTAGGGGAAAAGGGTGTTGTTTTTTTCTTTTTGCGCAGGATCTAAGAACTGTTAGCTGTTAAGCTTGACATCGATCTCTTTAAAGGATCTGCCATTAGTTACTGAAGTTCTATTATGCCATTGTTCAACAAATGCTTTAAGCCTTGTCTAATATCACCGGCAAAAATATTCATGTCACTTGTCCGCTCTATTCTTGCTCATTGGCTATTACCACTCTAATCAAACTATCTCGCCGGTCGGATGAAACCACTTCTTCTTCCGTGCCAGTCTGATTCGGTGCTGTCTTCCCACTTCACTAAGAAAGAGTCTCGACCGACCCAGGACTGACTTATTATATACAAGTTTTGGCTTAAATGCTTATGGCTGCTGACAAACAATACAATTATGACATAAACCTGTATATATGCTAGCTCATCAGAATTCATAATGATATAGCTTTCGCAAGTGTAATTCATTTGCATCCTATTTTTTGTACATGTAGAGAATTATGACTGCATGTGTTTCTTTGTTTGTAACTTTTCAGCGAATTTTTATTTTGAGAAATTTGTATAGAACTTTTAGTTTGTCGCACTAACATGGTATAGGAGAACACTTAACCTCGTGAACTTTTAGTAGTAGATAAAGGCTTCTTTCGATGATCTTCTAGCTGTTTGCCTTTTTGTTTTGCTCTCCAGACTTGATTTGCGTACATTTGTTATGTCTATGGCTGGATTCTGGAATGACTGTTATTTTAAGCACCTACTTCCATAGATTTCATTGTGTTACTTTTAAGTATAAATTGTTCACTGTTTTTCTATACTCAGTACTGTAGTTTGTACCGTGGATCATTAATTCTTCTCCAATATAGTTGATGCTGAAAACGAGAATACAGTCCCAGAATCAAAAGCCACCAAGGAGGCCATTGACTTTAAGGAACTTAAGCGACTGGACCATATTCTAGCATCGCTGCAACGCAAGGTAACTCAAGTAGTCAAGTATCCGAATAGAAAATCTGTTGTTTTATCTGTATTTGCCAATTCATTGTCTGGAAGAAATTAACAGAGGAAACTACATTAAGAGGTCACTTTTAGAGAAAGAAACGTTTTCTAAATCATGTCCACTTCTTCAAGCGAAGATAGGCTTTTCCATCTGAGTGCCCACCTTGGCAAAATTAAGTTTTAAAATAACCCTTTTATTGGTCAGGGCTGGAGCCTGGAAATATGTACGATAATTATTTTGACTGTGAGATAAGAGTTACTCTGAAAATAAGTAACTTCTATACTTAAAAAATGTCTAGACATTTTTGGAAACAATCTTTTACTTTCTTTGAAGCTATAGCCAAAATGCTCATGGTCTTGTTCTATTTTTATATTACGTTATTTCTCGAATTTATGAAGATGCTGATAATCATGCCTGTTTTGAATTTGATAAGTGGTTATGGTTTTGCTTTTGAAAATTATCATTTCATACAATGGGCGTCAAGTGCTAAGCAATATTCTATTTCGTGCAGCTACCACCTGCTCCACCACCACCTCCCTTTCCTGAAGGCTATGCCCCTCCAACTGCAGAAGGGGAGAAAAGCTCTGAAAATCAGCAAGCAGACACCCAGCCGCCTGTTGATCCCATTATCGACCAAGGCCCGTCTAAGAGAAGGAAATTTTGACACGGGAGTCCCTCGTTCTCACTTCTAAAGCCCATATACAGGCTGGAAATCATTCTTCATCTGTCATTTCTCGAGAGAAACCAGCAGAGTCTAGGGCTAGTCGAAGTGGCATGGACCGGGTTACAATATAGCTCAACTTAGCTAGTGTTACAATTTTGTAATATTTCAAAATGATATGAAATGAAGGTTTGATGGTAATGCTCGTTTCTACATTATCACCTATATACTTCGTATATTTTCATATGCTGAATTAGGAAAGATAAAGGAGATCATATAGCTCTCTAATTGTGTCTAGTCTATAACGTAGTCTAGCACACAGATATGCCCACCCGGAATTGTTTGGCGTGCTAAAATAGACAATACAATATATAAACATTTCGCATGCGATGTTATGGACCTTGTGGTTGATGCTGCTAGCAAGTATGAGGAGTCAATTTAGCCCACCAAAGATGACAAAGACGATGATGTATGGGTTTCTTGAGTCATAATCGGATAAGATTAGGGCTGTAAGAAAAAATCGTCAAATCGGAAAATCGAATCGAAACCGCA
>CAIGRT010006275.1:0-29885 GCA_903798405.1 Fraxinus platypoda
ATATGGTCTTCTACATTGTAATATTCACAAGTTTATTATATACAATTTATAATATTCTTCACAAAAACCACTCAAGTGTAAAAAATGAAGATTCACTCAGGCAAAACGCTGTTGTAAATAACATTATGAGACATCCATTTGCTGTAAGCTTTGGTGCAACTTATTATATTAGAGCTTATACTTATAATGGAATGTATATGAAAGGTGGCTAGGACATGAATTAAAGAGACAAACCCTGGAGTAAATTGAGTAATAACTTACCTTAAAATGGAAGTTAACTTTTACATACATCTTATCTATCCCTTTTCATTCAATATAATGTTTACAAATAACTAATAGTATATTCAACAATTTTTATCAATGGAGCAACAAGAACCCTTAAATTGACAGGCAATGGCTATACAACTTGCATCCCTCAACACATTCAACAGTAAAGAAACAAACTTATTTGTTATGGAGATTGGCTGACAAACATGACAACACAAAATAAAATGCATATGCTTCTCCCATTTTACATATATTAACATCAGCAAGGGCTTAATTCGGAGAGAAAAAAATTCAGACTGAGGTTTAAACCATGATAGTAAAGATTACCACTTGAATTGTATCTACATATTTGTCCAGGTATTCATCTGCTCTTTCACCAAGCCACTTCTCCAATTCAGCATAGGCTTCACAATCCTGGAACCCTTGCTTACTGTTATGCACCCAGACAAGACCTTTACCGTCATCCTGCAATAGGAAAAAGGAAATGAAGTTAGCATGACTGTTAGACCAAACTTCTTTTAACAAGGCTTAAACAACAACTTTAATAAAATATCATCTATTTTAGCAAAAAGATATCATCGATAAGCTCAGATCTATTGGCTCCAAAATCTGTTAAGGGAGAACATAAAATATCATCTACTTTAGCAAAAAAGAGTAGGAAAATGTGTGTGAGATCAAATATTACTGTGCTTAGTTCGATACTACTGATCAATATGAAATTCATTGCCTAGAAAAACTTAGAAAACTCTTAATATAGCTTCTGCAAATCTGGCCCTAAAAATTACATTTCTTTTTTTTGGTTGAAAAAATAGGAACTGTTTTGAGTGAGATGAATGGCATGGACTCACTTAAATACTACAAAAATTACAAACTATTGACAAAACAGTATCCATTAGCCACATAAAACCTAATGGTATACAAGCTACATGGTGACAATTAACTTCAAAAGAGTAAATCACTGGTTTTAATTAACTAGTTGAAATATAGAAAGTTTCTTAAGTTCTATTGAGAAAATACTGCTAATAGAATTGTAAAAAGGGAAGAAAACATTCTTATTGCCTTGACAATTCATAAAAGATAATAGAACATTTCTAAAACTATGCAAGTGTTAATTTGCACTGCTCATAAAAAATAGCGCATGCCTGGCCAACATGTTTTGGGTTTGATATGAATATACTTATTTGAATATGAAGTTATAGCTTCAAAACATTGTTTACAGTTAGTTACCTGAAAAGATGATATAATTTCTACATATTTGTTGATATCAACACTCTTATAACTTGAAGCAAATCATTTTATGTTGAAGATTTTTTTTTTTGAAAGGTACATGTTGAAGATTTACAAGACATAGTATAAGCGAATATACTCATTACCCTTTCTAAAAACACACATAATTGATAAAATCTTGTATAACATATTCTCCTATGAATAGATTCTACTCCTTAGTATTTGCAGCACGCAATTCTGATCTCTAAAGTTGGAAAAGGTCAACGATCATTGTCACAGATCTACAATCGCACACATCATTAATTATGCATCCAAAATAAAAGAATAAAAGATGAGGTAACTAGTTCATATAAGAATGTTTACGATTAAATCAGTAACATCAACAACGCCAATGATGCCACGACCATTATCTCCATTATGAACCATACTTCCAACTCTCTTGTAAGCCTACAAATTAACAAAATAGAAACTAATTAAACAGACGGCTGGTTTAACCTGTGACAATTTAAGTAGGGGGAAATGCCCGCTGGGGGGGCAACTGGAACAACCAAATCCAAAAATAAAAATAAAAAAATAACCTAAAGATTCAATTGTAAAACATTTTCACGTGTCTACAAGTAAACATTTACTAAAAGATGATGCTAACTAGTTTGATTCATGAAAATGTGAGCACAGATTAAAAATAGTTCCTATTATCCAGTAGATACTCCTCAATTCCAACCTCATTCCATGCGAGATAAACCAATAATGGGAATTTTTTCCACATGAACCAATGGTCCACATAAACAATACATTTTCTCCCTAAACAAAAGAAGCTGCATTGACATGAGAGGTTGCATAAGAATATTGAAATAGCTCTGACAACCTTCAGTGGAAAGGATTAGTTTCTAGTATTCATGCATAATCATAAGTTAACTTGATCTAATTATAAACATAATATTTACCATTCCTTACTAGGTAATAATGAAGGCTGGTCTAATCTGTGGATTTTCATAGTTAATTAATGTGGTGTCAGAAGGTCCAAAGATGGGTAGTATGTCTTAATAATTATTCTTTGCATGTAGGATATTTACATAGTAAGGCAGAGTATAAGAACCACACTTAGTGATTCATCTCTTGAATGGCAGGAAGTTCTACGATAGGTCACATGATATGTCCTTAACCTTGCGGTGTGAGGAGAATAAAGATGAAAAAATCACTTTAAAGATCAAAGTTAAATCAAATTTAGAAGGTACCTCAATGAAAAGTGAAGTATCTCATAAGACAAGTAATCCATTAATGTACTTCACCATCTTAAAGGAAACCAATTCATATTCCATGTGATTCTCGTCATTTTAAAATTTAAAATTTCCATTATTGCCCTGTGGTCGAACAATCTATTTGCAGTAACTTCAAATTTCATTACAGGCATCCTACTTCTCTCTGAACTTTTTTGTTAGACAAATGATCTGTGCCCTCATTTCATGCCTGATTCGATTAAAGCATTATTTTTCACTAAGTACCAATCAATTGAGAATTATGTAACTTCATGATGATCCCAAGCGTTGGGTAAAAAAAATTGGTAATTTAATAGATGTACAGTCCTGAAAGAAAGTAATAAGCAAGATTAAAGACAAGTTTATAGAGTAAAAGCCATAAACAGTGACAGAAAACGGAAAACAAAAAATATTATCAAGAAGTTATGCCAAACATATACCCAACCTAAATTTAGGAACTATCTCTTGGTACCTAACAAGTTCAAATTAAAATGCATGCTGATTAGTTTCAACTTATCACACACAGTTGAAACTCAATTCAAATGAAGCATAAAGATGAAAAAAATCTAGTCGATGCACTACAAATATCACCAAGATAGAAAAGCAAAAACATAAAAACCAACAAGATGCAGTTTAGTTAATTTTGTGGAATATTAAGCAAAAAGAGTATCAATGACAAACACATTGCAATCATATGTCAGATTCAGGGATAGGTTTTAGTTCAAAACATTCAAAAACTAATTTTGAGGCCATTGGATTAAACACAATGTTACACAAAGTGAAGCGAAGGGCATTCAATTCTTTCTTCATTCAGTTAAGAGCAAGGAAAGCAACAAGGAAAACCGCATTCTCACCTCAATTAAACGCCCATGCCAATATAGAAACATTCCACAATTTGCTTGCTCCCATTCTAATTGAGAACGGCCAAGAGTAAGTTGAACTGGTCTTCCCATGACAATACCATTTTCAATGATAGTGTTGTTTAGAGATTTTGCCAGGGGTCGACATTTTACCTATTAAGAAATAGCATATTAACAGTGCAATCTTCTCAAAGGTGCACAGTTGGTAAAGGTAAAGGCAAGGCATTGGAAATTTTTTGAAGCAAGCAGAAAGCCTTGAGACGTTGAGAATTGCCTACCCCAATTTGATTTTTATTTTCTTAACAAATGAAATATGTAGAAAAGTAATGAAAATAAATTAATGCCAGAACTTATTGAATTTAATGACAGTCTCATAGACAACATAATAGCACTTGCAAAAAGAAAGGATCAAATTGAATGAACCAAATTAGTATCAGACCCGAAATATGGAGTATAAAATTCTAAACTACAATCAAGCACAAGTGCACGGAAACCAAATAATAAATAATTTCAGGACAAGAGAAGGAAAAATATCCAAATTGATAAATATTAATGAAAAAATCATCTCAACATTTATATATGGCATGATTTTGGATTATTCATAGCCACAATTAGTGTCTCTATTTATGACATGATATTGTCAATATCTTGTAATTGGTAAGACATGCCCTAATTGTAGTAATTGTTGAAATTCAACCTTTTAATTAGCTCAACAGTGTCTATATAATGAGAGGAACCCTCCTAATGTGAGGCATTCAGTGTAATTGACATGGTATAAAAGCCTAAATCATTCAATTTGGGTTGTGAGTTGAGTTTTGAGGGTTGAGCACAGACTGGGATGTTGCTCCCTTTGGATGTCCGTAACTTCAGGGAGGTTATTGGTAATTTCTGGTAGCTGTTGGGGGGTTCTAAACTACTATTCGGCAGTTTCTATTGAAGGTACTAGTGGTTATCTGCAAAATCTGCAGCAATCGGCTAATTTCGCGAGACTCCTCTTGTAGAAACAGGTTTGTAGTAGTTCTGATTCGCGGTGGAGTGCTGCTGATGACTTCATAGGCTTCGTAGCCTACTGCCTAGTACTATGTAGGCTTGCTGATAGGCTTGTGGTGTGTTGCAGTTTGTGTTTCTACTATATTTGTTTCATCATGTCATCTAGTGAATCTTTCGGGGTCTACTTTACCGGGAAAAAAATTATTCGGCTTGGGAGTTCTAGTTTCAATTGTTTGTTACAAAAAGGAGTTGTAGGGCCATATCGATGGTAGTGATCCGACTTCTAAGGAGTCTAAGGAATTAGCTTAATGGAAGGTCAAGGATGCACATGTGATGTCCTGGATTTTATGGGTCTGCAGATCCTCTTATTGTGCTCAATTTGAGGCCCTAAAAGACTGGAAAGACCATATGGGAATATTCGTCGAAGGTTTATCACCAGCATAATACTACACGTCATTTTTAGTTGGAGTATGAGATTGCAAGTTACACTTTAGGCAATCTTTCCATTCAAGAGTATTTTTCTAGTTTTCAGACTTTATGGGACGAATTTTATAATATGATGGATACGAAGGTACCTGTGACAACTCTCCCTCTCTGCAATTCAGGATGTCATGAGCAGATCAAGAGAGATCAATTCCTAATGAAATTGCGTCTTAAATTTGAGGTTGCTCAAATTTGATGAATCAAGATCCTTCTCCATCAATAGATGTATGTTTTGTCGAATTACTTTGCGAGGAGCAATGTCTTCATACATAAACTACATTTCAGCAAGATTCTAGAATTTCCAATCTTGATCCACTAGCCTATGCAACCTATGGGAAAGGGAAGGGTAAGGTTATGCACAAAGTCCAGTGTTTCAGCTGTAAAGAGTATGCTTGCCACCAACAGTATAAAGAAACCTTGCAACTATCGCGAAACAGGGCCATTTTATCAAGGAATGTTCGACTCGGCCTTAAAATCATCAAGCTGACGCTTATCAGGCTGCAGTGAGCACTTCTGCTTCTCACTTCTGCTTCAGTGAGGCTAGCCAATCTGCTCCTACTCCAGAAATGGTACAAGAAATTATAATATCAGACTTTTCTATCTTAGGGATCCAATGTAATGTTACTACTTCGTATAAATCTTAGCTTGTAGATATTGGTGCATCTAATCGTATGACTAGTTCATCTAGTGCTCTTGGCAACGTTCGTCACTATCATTATTTATTTCATATTCAGATTGTTAATGGGAGTCATCTAGCTAAAATGAAGTCCGCGATATTCATTCTTCTTTCAAAGATATATGTGTATGGGGTCATTTCTCAGTATTTGATATTATACATAATGATGTACGGGGGCATTTCTCCAATAATTTCTCATAGAAATCCCAACGATGGGAAACTACCTTGTTAGGTTTCCATCGTTGGTTTGAACCCGTCTTTAATGAATTCTACCCAGGCCTTCTACCCTTGAGCTAATCCCTCATTATTACGTTTATTTGCTAATATAATGGCACTTATGCTCGATATTAATATTTTGTGGCATTCATCGATGATATACTTAGGTCTATTTTCTTCGGTCTATAGGTCTATTTTCTTCGGTCTAAATCTGAAGTCTTGTTTATTTTTCAGACCTTTGTATCAAATGTCGAGACCTAATTTTCTAATGGTATTAAAATCTTAAGGTATGATTTTGGTGGTCAATATATGTCCCACGAGTTTCATGATTTCTTACACCACAAAGGAATTATCTCTCCGCGCTCATGTCCTTACACCATGCAGTAAAATAGTGTGGTACAATGAAAGAGTCGTCATTTCTTGGACATTTGTACCTTATTGCTCTAGTCCTCCATTCCTTTCTAAATTTTGGGTTGAGGCCTTGTCGAGTGCAGTTTACTTAATTAATAGACTGCCATATCAACAGCATCCTAGCTCTCTCAATCTGTTTACTTTTGATTGCTCCGATGGCAAAGATGACTGGTGCGAACGATTATTTCTATTGGTGCCTCCTAAAGCTAATTACTTCACCAAATGGATGCTGAAAAAGCTTTTCTTCATGGTGATCTCAAAAAGGATATTTATATAACTCCTCTCCTGAATTTGTTTTCTTCTCAGTCTTTTGTTGTGTGTAAGTTAAAGCGGTCTCTCTATAGCTTGAAACAGGCTCCCCCAAGCTCTTTATTTCTTTGTAAGACTTCGATTGGTCTCGTTCTTTTACTTGTATATGTGGATGATATTATCATTACACCTTGATCACTCAACTTCAACAACAGCATCAAAGCTTCCTTTCATACGAGGGACTTTGGTCCTCCTACATATGTTTTAAGTTTAAATGAGCCAGATCGATCCTTACCGTCTATTTATGAATCCACACAAACATACCCAAGATTTGATTAGATTGGCTGGTCTTCAAGATTCTTTGGTGGACACTCCGCTGGAAGTCAATGTGAAATATCTTAGTCAGGACGGTATCTTTCCATCCTAATGTGTTTGGACAAATGGTGGACAACTTGAACTATTTAACTATCACTCGACCACATCTTTCCTTCGTTATCCAGCAGGTTAGTCAATTTATGCAAGCTCCACGCCATCTCCATTTAGCTGCAGTTCGTCATATAACTCGCTATGTTTGTAGTTCACCTAGGCGTAGATTGTTCTTCCCAACTAACTCTCATCTTCACTTTGTTGCTTATAGTGATGTGGATTGGGCTGGAAGTCCTAATGCTTGACGGTCTATTAAAGGTTAGTACTTGTTTTTTAGCGATTCTTTGATTTCATAGAAGAGTAAGAATGATGTACGACAATCCTATTGTAGATAGGATAAAAATTAGATATTTATAATAAGATGTCTAGTTGTAATAGATTTCATTCTTTTATTCTTATTTCTTATATAAAATATGATTTCTTTTCTTTATTGATAATTTCCTTTTAGAATTTAGTTTTCTTATATTAATAGGATTAAGGAATAGTTTTGCCCATAAATACAAAGGCATTGTACACTTTTTCAACAACAATCAATTATTATTCAATATACACAAGACATGATGTTTCAAATATCGTTTTTATTTATTACATAATTCTTATTACAATAATTCATAAACGCTTCCACACCAAAATTGGTATCAGGGCAAAGAAATTGCCTCAATCTAATGGTTAACAATGGTCCTAATGGCGGTGGAACCGTCAACGACAAACGGAAGCTCGACAAACTCGAACGAATCGACAAAATAGATGAAACCTTTCACAACATCACGCAGATGCTAACTGCGTTGAGTCTTGAAAGGAATAGCGAACTCATGAAGAAGCAAGGTGACAAGAATTTGAAAATTTTAACTGCTATGAATGTTGGTTGTTTCAATAAGCATAGAACACGACAATATGTGGCTAGAGAATTTCCTCGAGTCCTAGCCAAGTTCGAATATACACAAGTTATCAAGGATTCTTTACTTCAACAAAACTCGAGGGTGAGTTTTTTCACGTGAGAAAGATTAATGTAGGACAATCCTATTGTAGATAAGATAAAATTAGATATTTATAATAAGTCTAGATGTAAAGTTTCATCTTATTATTTTTATTTCTTATTTAGAATATGATTTCTTTTCTTTATTGATTAAAATATGATTTCTAATTTCTTTAGAATTTTAGTTTATTTCCTTTTAGAATTTAGTTTCCTTATATTAATAGGATTAGGAANTTTCCTTATATTAATAGGATTAGGAAATAGTTTTGCCTATAAATACTGAGGTATTTTACACTTTTTCAACAACAATCAATTATTATTCAATATATATAAGACGTGATTGTTCAAATATCATTCTTATTTATATATAATTCTTATTACAAGAATTCTTAAACGCTTCTGCACCAAAGAAACAAGCACGTTTTCCTAAACCTTCTATCAAATCCAAATATCGTGCTATGTCAACTACATGTCTTGAGATTGTCTAGCTTTATGGCCTTTTGGCCGAGCTTGGTTTTTCTCATTATGATCCTACTCCCCTTCATGCTGACAATAGTACCATTCAAATAGCAGCTAATCCCGTTTACCACGAGCGTACGAATTATATTGAGGTGGACTATCATTCTACTTAGGAAGCCTTCGACATTGAATGCTCATGTCATTTTTCTTCCTCGTGTTTCCACTGTCTAGATAGCTGACATCCTTATGAAGGCCATGACACGACAATGCCATCAATTCCTTGTGGGAAAATCAATACTTCTTGATCGACCAACATCAATTTAAGGAGGCATGTCGGCCAGATTCTTAGCCAACTAGTCTCTCTATTTATGGCATGATTTTGTCAATATCTAGTAATTAGTAGAACAGACCTTGATGTTGTAATTGCTAAAATTCAATCTTGTAATTAGCTTAACAGTGCCTATAATGAGAGGAACCCTCCCAATGTGAGGCATTCGGTGCAATTGACATATATACACATGAGAGTGTTTGTGAGAGACGGAGTTTGTTTGTGCGTTAGTGATGCATGCAAGTACCCGAGCTCCTTGTACATAGATCTTCATACGTGGATCTAAGAAGATGACCTCCAAGTACGATCTAAGAGAATAATCCAAAGGCACCTAAAAAATAAAAAGAAATCACAATCTCATTTGCATGTGGAATACTAATGTTATACTGATCAAATTAGAGTAGAGAAATATACCTTTTGAGATATTTGGCCTGGACGAGATCTTGTCCTCCTGGAACGAATGAATATGTCACCTTGATGGAAGGAACTCCCTCCACTCATCCCCGCTTCCCATTGCAGGCTATAATTTGATCCCCATACATCTAAATTCCATATAAATATTTGTGTACCAGTGCTATTTCCACTGAACAGGCCTGCTTTTTCACCAATAAGGTACTTATCAAATGGAGAAAATTCCTTAATGATTTTCAAATTGTATTTTGCAAAAGCCTCGTTCTGGACACTTGTATCTACTTCCATAAACTGCCCAATTCTACGGTAGCTTACAACAGGGATCTCCAAATTCTACAGCATAAGATTCACAGAAGAAAAAGAAGGTTTAGACAAGAATAGATAATTTGTAGGAAAATATGGAACCAAACAATGAACTCCATGTTAGGGATTGACTGCATACGTCTTTTCCTTCATTTAGTGACTGGGAAAGAAATGCAACTGATCTGGAATTTGCAGTTTGGGTAAGAACCAAAGCATCTTTTCCAAGCCGCATAGCACCCGTCTGAGAAACAATGTCCATTAAACACAAGACCACATCATGTACATGAGGAAAAAACAATTTGAAACTAGAAAGATTAAATCTCAAAGGAAACCAATACCACTCTATTAAATAAAAAAGAAAAGATATTTTAGCCATTTCTTATTAAAATAATTCTACAGAATTAACTCTTATGCAAGCCATCGCTTTTCTTAAATTAAAATAAAAAGCAAACATATTAGGCAACAGTCTCACAGTTATCTGTATCTCAACTACTCATAAACTGTTTTCTTCATAATTTTCACGAGTTTAAAACACCAAAACAAGCACCAGTCCTCCTGAATTATCTAATGTGAAACATCCTTTGGAATTGATATCAAAATTTCGGGGTTTCAACACTGTTCAGCCAACTCATGATAATTTATAGTCACAATCAATCTAGAATGACATTTAGAAATATTTCTCAATCGAGGATCGTGGACCTATTTTACATACCCATCAAAAGTTAGGGCTGAGATAAAGCCAAATATTATTAGAAATATAATTTGTCCAAACAAATGTTAACTATTTATCAGATCAAATCAAATCTAGCCACCTATAC
Source organism: Fraxinus platypoda (assembly GCA_903798405.1). Taxonomy (NCBI): domain Eukaryota; kingdom Viridiplantae; phylum Streptophyta; class Magnoliopsida; order Lamiales; family Oleaceae; genus Fraxinus; species Fraxinus platypoda. Next base: position 10,357 of record CAIGRT010006275.1, read on the forward strand.
TTCATGGAATTAACTGATGATCATGATAGAGGAATGAAACGCCATTTTTTTTTTGCAAGATGATGATTAAAATCTTAGTGTTCAATACAAGGAATATCAGGCAGAGAAAGAATCCTTTTCCTTCTTTTTTCTGTCTCATAAGTTACAAACAAAAGAGTGATCAGCTTAAGAGCTTGTTTGGGAAGAATTAAAATCCAATTAAAATTGAAAATATAGTCGTTATTGGGTCCCACTCGTCTAATAAAAGTCAACTCCAACGGCTATATTTTCAATTTTAATCTGATTTTAATCCCTCCCAAACAAGCTCATAGTAGAAAAGAAAGTTCAATCTCTCTTGACAATGCTCAATACCTATAAATCAATAATGCCTTCATAATCGAAACAGAATAATTAGAGCTTGTTTGGGAGGGATTTTAATTCAATTAAAATTGAAAATATAGCCGTTATTGGGTCCCACTCCTCTAATAAAAGTCAAATCCAACGACTATATTTTCGATTTTAATCCCTCCCAAACAAGCTATAAATGTGAAGACATGAGAAGACGAAACCAAGTTTAGAGATAGGACAGACCATAACATACAGACACCTATATCTGAACTGATCATCACACCAGGCTATAATGGACCGTGATATCGCTTGTCAGTAATCAGTTGGGAAATGTCATGAGATAAAAGTTTTGCATTCAACTAGACAGCAGGTGTACACTGATAGGACCACTATTCGATTCCACTACTACGTGAGAGATTAACAGTATCATATTGTACAACTAAATTCTTCATCCTCAAGCTTTTTACTTCTATATCAACTACTATATTTTTATTTTTTCTATAAAAATGAAACGGAAAACCGCAACACGGTGTCCAATCCAGGAATTTACAAGTGAATTTGACAATTTGATTCTCCATATTATAAGAAAATAGGAAATTGCGAAAGGGGTCATGATCACAAGACAAAGCTAAAATCGTGAAGAAATGATAATGCATGGAATTTTTCCCCCTTTTCTTAATGGTGATTGAAATATTCTTATTATGAAGAATAGTTATTTATTTCCCTTTTTCCTATTCCTTTTTTGAAAGTTCTTCCGTACTCGTTTGGAGGCATAAGCATTTCATTCCAAAAATGTTTGTGCAGCTACAAAAACACTAATCTAGACTACTTCATTAGATAAAAGAAGATACCTTAAATCCAATCCCAAATCTTCCTATATGGTCAGGATCATCAGCTTCAGGCTGCACGTGCCCAAATGATATCATTCTCACAATATCTTGATGGCTCATACCATGGCCATCATCTATTATTGACAACATGGGAATATCTTTACCAGCAGTTTTTGAATATAGCATACCGATACTGATTTCCAGTCTGTAAAACACACAACGAAAGCCACATTAATTAACAAAGGTATGTGATTTAACACAAACAGAGACAATAGTACTCGCTGACGACACAACAAACACACAAAAGAAAAATAAAAAGAAATAAAGATATATTATAAAAAAGGAATTACAGTAAGTTCGAGATATTATACCGAAACTGGCCAGAGAAAAAATGGAAAGAAAAAGACTTAGACGAACATGAGAATGCCAACTTGTAGAAATCCCGAATCAATTATGGGATGATTGTAATATTAGTATATGGTATAATTAGAATTAAGTTAGGGAATATCTTTTCTTTCTTAAGTTAGAATATTATTTTTCCTTTTCTTCTCCATTGTAATGTACTATATATAGTGTCATAAAGTTGTAAGAATAATTCAAGAAAGAATAAAATTATTTCTTCCACTATTATCTATATGGTATCAGAGCTCCGGTGAATTCAAACCCGGCTATGGCAGAAAACACAGCCTCCTTTGAAACAGGAACCAACGATACCGAAACCATCCCCACCATGAATTTAATTGGAATTGATAATTCCTCCTTTCAACTCACGGTGGAGAAGCTCAATGGTAGAAATCTCAATCAATTAAGTTAGTAGTCGACGGGAAAGGGAAAATTGGGTACCTTACCGGCGACACCAAGCAACCTGCGGATCCAACACTTCAACAAAAATGGAAATCTGAAAACTACATGGTGATGTCATGGCTCGTCAACTCATGAAGCCGTCAATTGGAAAAGTTTACCTCTTCATGGCAACCGCAAAGGACATATGGGACGCCGTTCGAGAGATATACTCCGACACGAAAAATGCATCTCAATTTTTTGAAATTAATACAACTATGGAAGGCAAAAAAAGGACATGACTAAATACTATATGGAGATGACTACTTTTATGGCAAGAATTGGATCTTAGCATCGATGAACAGTGGGATTACCCTAGCGACAGTGTTCAATACAAGAAAAGAGTGGAGAATGAACAAGTGTATGAATTCCTTGCTGAGTTGAACAGAGAACTCGACGATGTGAGAGGCCAGATTCTCAGTCGCCGACCTCTGCCGTCCACCCGTAACGTTTTCGCTGAAGTGAGGCGGGAGGAGAGTCGCCGGCTCGTCATGTTGAAGAAGGAGATAACTGGGCCGGATGAAAATGTAGATGGATCGGCCCTCTTATCCAACTCTATTGGGCCTCAAGGAGCGGCTTTTGGGTCATATGAAATTGGGCCTAAAGGAGCTGCTGCAAAAATTAAAAAAAAAATATTTATGATGGACCTGAATTTGTTGGACTTGATTTGGGAGCCCAAATGCTTAAGAAACAAAAAAAATTGGATCCAGCCCAAGACAACAAACGGGTCGTCCATGGTGTGACCACTGTCGGAAACCTGGACATAAAGAAGATACGTGTTGAGATTTGCATGAAAAGCCATCCGATTGGAAACCAAGACAGAACACCAGAAATCACGACTACCAAGCTGTAGTCAATTCCTCTGAAATACAAAGTTCCACTTCAAGCAATGCATTTAATCCCGAGCAACTAGAACAACTCTACAAAATGCTTTCTAACTTTCAATCACCTAACTCGTCAAGTTCCTTAGCCCACAAAGGTAATTTCCTGAGAGCTCTTAACACCACCTCGCTCTCTAAAGTACCATAGATTATTGATTCTGGTGCGTCTGATCATATGACAAACTCACACCATCTATTTAGTTCATACTCACCTTGTGCTGGCAATCTTAAAGTCAAAATTGCAGATGGCTCTCTCTTCAGTAGCTGAAAAAGGGAGTATTCGAATCTCTAATTTAATTACAGTCAAACACGTTCTACATGTCCCAAATCTATCTTGCAACCTACTGTCCATTAGCCAATTAACAAAAAGTTCAAATTACTCCGCTAACTTTTTTCCTTCTTATTGTGTCTTTCAGGACCTATCATCGGGGAAAACGATTGACAGTGCTAAAGAGTGTGAGGGACTCTACTACTTTGACGAGACTAATGTGAGTAAACAACGTCGATTTGTTAGTTGTGATTCTGTTTTTGTCCCTAAGGATAGTGAAATTCTGTTATAGCAATTATAGAATGGGGCATCCCAATTTTCAATATCTAAAACATGTATTGCCTTCAATATTTTCGAATAAAACATCTTTTTACCTTAATTGTGAAATTTATGAACTTACAAATCACCATCATTCATCATTTCAAAAATCTACGTACAAACCATCTAAACTATTCGCTATAATACACAGTGATCTATGGGGACCCTCACGAATCCCTAATCACACCCACACAAAATGGTTTATCACATTTATGGATGACCATACTAGAATTTGTTGGGTCTATATGCTAAAAGAAAAGGTCGAGGTCCGTTCTGCGTTCATAAACTTCCATTCAATGGTTCAAATCCAATTTCAGACAAAAATTCAAATTCTGCACACAGACAATGGCACAGAATACTTCAATAATACACTGAGCACCTACCTCCGAGAAAATGGAATAATCTATCAAAGTTCATGTGTTGATACTCCCCAGTAGAATGGGGTTACGGAACGGAAAAACAAACACCTACTCGAGGTAGCTCAGTCTCTGATGTTCACTACAAATATACACAAAACCTTTTGGGGTGATGCCATCTTGACATCAGCCTATCTCATAAACGGAATGCCAAGTCGCACTCTCGATTTTGAAACTCCTCTCCAGAAATTCCAAAAATTCTTCCCTAATACTCGTCTCACCTCAAACCTACCACTAAAAGTGTTTGGATGTACGGCCTTTGTTCACATACATTACCACCATCAAAACAAACTAGAACCCCGTGCAATCAAGTGTATATGCTTTGGATACTCACCTACACAAAAGGGGTATAAATGTTATGATGCAATCACAAAAAAAAATGTTTGTCAGTCTTGATGTCACTTTCTTCGAAAACAAACCCTACTTCCAAAAATCCTCTCATCAGGGGGAGAACTTAAGTGAAGATCGGTTCTTGAAAATATCTCTTAATCCCTCTAAATCTATTCCAAACACTAAACCTACAACGACACCCTACCCCAATATGCTATCTAGAGAAGAGAACTTAAACTCAGAGGAAGAGCAGAAAGAACGTGACAAAGAGATAATCGTTTACTCAAGAAAGCCAAAATCAAAAGGATAAGGAAAAACTCACACTCGAAGCACCAAGAGAGTCGGAACCGGTGATAGCTCCAAATCTTCATGAGATTTCTCGCAAATCATCCGACACTGATCTACCTATTGCTCTCGGGAAACAACCTCGGTCATGCACTCTTCACCCTATCTCAAAATTTGTTGCTTATAATGCTCTATCTTCAGAATTTCGAACTTTTGTTTCTAACCTTGATAGCACAAAAATTCCGAAAAACATTCAAGAAGCCTTGGAAATTCCCGAGTGGAGAAAAGCAGTAATAGATGAAATGAAAGCCTTGGAGACCAATGAAACTTGGGAGGTGATGGAACTACCAAGAGGAAAGAGATTAGTTGGGTGCAAATGGGTGTTTAATGTGAAATATAAAGCTGACGGAACAATAGAACGGAACAAAGCTCTTCTAGTTGCAAAGGGATATACTCAAACCTATGGCATAGATTACTCAGAAACATTCGCACCGATTGCAAAACTGAATACAATTCAAGTCTTTCTATCATTAGCAGCAAATTTGGATTGGCCACTCCAACAACTTGATATTAAGAATGCATTTCTGAATGGGGAGTTGGAAGAAGAAGTCTACATGATGCTACCACCTAGATTTTCTAAGAAAAATGAAGGAAATGAAGTATGCAAATTGAAAAAGTCTCTATACGGCCTCAAACAGTCACCTAGGGCATGGTTTGACAAATTTGCAAGTGTGTTTAAAAAACAAGGATACCAACAAGGGCAATCGGATCACACTATGTTTTTCAGATTATTTGAAGATGGGACAAAGACAATTCTGATCATATATGTTGACGACATTATTCTCGCCGGAGATAATACAGTCGAGATAGAAAGACTAAAAAGAGGGCTAGTCACAGAATTTGAAGTAAAAGGCCTGAGACAAATGCGATATTTTCTAGGAATGGAAGTAGCCAGATTGATGAAGGAGATCAGTGTTTCACAATCAAAATATATTCTAGACCTTCTAACTGAAGCTAGTATGCTTGGATGTAAACCAAGTGACACTCAAAGAATTCGTTGAAAAGGACATATATCAACGACTAGTTGGGAAACTAATCTACCTATCCCACATTAGACCGGACATTGCATTTGAGGTAAGTGTGGTGAGCCAACACATGCATGCTCTAAGGGAAACTCATTTAGAAGCAGCATATAGGATTCTGAGATACCTCAAAGGCTCCACCTGGAAAAGACTATTGTTCAAGAAAAATGAAAAAAGAGATAAATATTCACTGATGCTAACTGGGCAGGACCAACAGAAGATAGGAGATCAACCACTGCTATTGTACTTTTGTACGAGGAAACTTAGTAACCTGGAGGAGTAAGAAATAGATGTAGTAGCCAGAAACAGTGCGGAAGCAGAGTTTAGAGCAGTTGCTCAAGGAATATGTGAAGGTCTACGGCTGAAGAAACTCTTGGATGAGCTACAAATTTAAATGAAAATTCCAATTAAACTCTATTGTGATAACAAAGCAGCTACCAACATCTCACTTAACCCAGTTCAACATAATAGAACCAAACATTTGGAAGTAGACAGGCACTTCATCAAGGAGAAAGTTGAAAATGGAACTATGTGCATGATCTACGTCCCTACCAAAGAACAGACCGATAATGTATTCACCAAAGGGCTACAACGACAAATATTCAATGATTTCATCAGCAAATTAGATATGATCAATATCTACGATCCAACTTGAGAGGGAGTGTAGAAATCCCGAATCAATTATAGGATGATTGTAATATTAGTATATGGTATAATTAGAATTAAGTTAGGGAATATCTTTTCTTTCTTAGGGGGTGTTTGACACCCATTTTAGTTGAAAAATGTGTTTTTGAATAGTGATTGATGGAAGAATGTGTGGTTAAAAAATAAAGAGAATTTTTAGGTTTATGTGTAATATTATTTTATTGATAGAATGTGTGGTTAAAATGAAGAAAGAGAAAAAGAATGAGAATGAGAATGAGAAATAAATGGGTGTCAAACGGGGGCATAAGTTAGAATATTATTTTTCCTTTTCTTCACCATTGTAATGTACTATATATAGTGTCATAAAGTTGTAAGAATAATTCAAGAAAGAATAAAATTATTTCTTCCATTATTATCTATACAACTATTAATGGAGAATGGAAACTTGACATCGCCAACATAGACAGGATAAACAAGTAGAAAACAAAAAGATCATATACACCTACTTGGTTGCTTTGGCATCTCTTGAATTGTCAACAAGCTCAGCAATTGCACCAAATATCCAGCTGGAATGAGCTTGACCGAGAGTTTTCAAATAACTAGGATGTGCTATTGCATAATTTCTCCCCAAGGACCTACCACATCCCACAGAATTTCCTGGTCTGCTGCTATCTTTCACCATCGAATTCGGAGAGTGATCTGCAATTACTTTTGAAGATTTGCATTCAGAAGAATGTCTATCGCATATCAGGTCATATTTTGACACAGTACCTTCACCAATAGGACGTGGCTGCATAACTTGCACACTATTTTTCTTTGATTGCATTCTTGGATGAATAGGCCTACATGCCGCATCATTGAAATCCATACATCTAGGCAGTGATGCAATTTCAGCAGCATTAATATCTGCCCAATAGGCAACAGTATAATGTCAAATCAGCTTCAGTAAAACTACTATACTTTACTCAGTTATGACATAATTGGTAAGGAGATTTATTATCTTATGTCTAGAGAAACAAGGTTGATGCATGTAGGAGCAGATTAAATCTTTAATAATTTATAAATTTGATAGTTGGAGAACAATAAAGGAAATTGAATCCAGTTATTTTGCCCACCCAATCCAACATGCCTTGGACTAGAATACCCATTAAGCTTTTTCTCCATCTTGTATAGAACAGCTCCAGTGTCAAACTCTGAGTTTTCATCTGGAGGAAGAATGTAGATTTCGTAGAGTCCAAGCTTTGAGATAGCAACCTTCAAAAAGGTAAAAGCTGTAAGAGAAGCACAAAATGTATCTTATCTTATTCTCTTAAAAATTATGTTTCTGAAAAAATTCAAACAAAAAGGTGAAACAAAACAAAAGAAAAAACCCTGTAAAATGAATTCTAAATGCATCTTGTTCACTTAACAAAATTGTTTCAGAAAAAATTCAAACAAAAAGGTGAAAAAAAAACACTATTAAACTGAATTCTAACTTCCTAGTAAAAATCATATCTAGTATCTTGTTAGTGCCAAAAAAAAATAAAAAAAATAAATAACTGGCTGTCTGATGACCTCGGAGGCAAAACAAGCCCCTCTTGAGGTCAAAAGGTGATGAGTGTATTTCACTCATACTTTTGATGCCACTTAATCTTCATATTTTGTTTGTCTTTGATAGTTTTAGAATGTTTTGATGTGTTTGTTCATGTTATTTTATAGGTTAGGTAACTTGGTGAAAATGGCGAGTTTGGAGATTGAAAAGGAACAAAGCAATGTGACAATATGAATCAAGGAAAGTAAGACTTAAAAGTGTGCAAAAGAGGCGGAGAAATAAGCTAAAGTTGAAGAATAATTTTGAAGGAAAAATTTGAGCAAAGCTGGTGCCGCGGTGCCACATTTTTTAACAAGAAAAGAACAAGCAGGAACAGGGCACCCAACGCCACTTTCAAGGCGCCCGCACCAAATCTCGAATGAAAAATTTAGAAATCGGCGCCCCAGCGCCACCAACCGAGCGCCAAGGCGCCAGCCAAAAGACCATTACGCGCCATGCTTGTGGCGGCAGCGAGAGTTAGGTTTTTATTGTTCTAGGCCCATTAAAAGCCCACAACGACTCCAAATTCGAGACAACCATTAGAAAGACATAAATACAACTGAAAAAGGGACTTTCACAAGACAAAAATTCAACGAGGCAAGAAGCGAGAGATCAAGCAAGAAAGCAAAAGCAACATCGCGAAGAAGATTGAATCACTTTTTCTCTTTTATTCTATATGTTTTTTATTATAAATTTGATTATGTCTCTTTCATCTATCATGAACTAATCTTCTCATCTAAGGTTTGATGTAATCGACTCTTAAACTATGTTTTGATTTGAAATAGTTATTTCATTGAGATTTTCCACTATGTTTATTTGTGTTATTTGAATTTAATGCTTTCAATTAACTAGCCATTGATTGAACGAGTTAATTGTTTAAGTTTCGGCACTCGAGAGAAGGAACCTTAGACTTGATCATAGAATAAAACAACCAAGGTTTTATCGGTTTCGAAAGAAAGTATAAACCCTTTCAAGCAATTCCACATAAGAGCCATAGAACTTGATAATTCCTAAACTTTTAATTCAGAATAGAGATATTAGAATTGAATTATAGGAATAACTTTCACTCAGCACTCGAGAGAGGGAGTAGAATTAAATTAAGATTATTATTTATAAACGTGGTAAAATTAATTAGAGATAACTATATAATTGAGAAACATTGTCAATAGTTAGATGAAATCAAAATCCCTAGGCTTTTTTAGATTGATTAATTCTTCTAAATTGCATAAAATCATTAAGTTCGTCACAAAAAATTCACATTATAATTAGATAAAACATTGATAATACAAATTCGATTGTCTAGATAAAATAAGGGTTATTCAATTATAGTACTTAGTAGATAATTGATATTCAATCCCTGTGAGTTCGACATCCTAACTTCATAGTTATATTACAAAACTTGGCACCATATGCTTACGGTATAATTGTGGTATGGTAAACACGTATCAAAAGGACAAGATTTATTATGATTATGTTCAAGAAAATCAAATATTATTACATTCCTCCCAAATTCGTCCATCCCGTGACTAAGAAAAGAGTGCAATAACAATAATAAGATATTTACTTTAGCTTTATTGAACTGGATTATTTTCCCTTGAAATGTAAGGTCAGAAAAACTAAAAAGACTTAGCAATAAAGAAACATTTAAACGGGGATGATGTTGTAAATAAGTACAATATAATTTTACCTTGTTGTATTTCCGCAAGAAATTCAAGAAGAGACCCCACTCTCTTTCCTGATGCAAATTTTCATAACCCGGGCATAGGAGAAGACAAGGTAATCCAGAGAGAAAATTAATTTTTTCTCGCCGAACAAAAGAAGATATGTTCCAAATTCGAGGTCTGTCAAGAAAACCCAATTAATGAACAATTGTGAACAATTTGCATCGTAGAGCATGTTTGGAAAAGTGTTTAGAAACAGTTTATATTATAAATAGATAGAAATGAGTCGTGGGGTAAGTTGATAATATTTGTGAATCTCTCGAAAAGTGTGAATAAAAAGTGATTTGAGTGTTTATAAACAAGTCATAAATATTAGCTAAAAGGTACACTAGAAAAGAAGTTACTTCAACTACCAGGAGTGAGAAATCAAAGAGGAAAAGAAAGATTTTTCACAGAATTCTTCGAATAACTATGACATGATCTATGCGCGAGTGTGCTTTATGCATGTGTTTATGTAAAAACGCAAACACAAAAATAAAAACATATTTGGAACTAAAACATATTACTTGGATGTGTTCCAAATATTAATTTCATTCTAATTGTTATAGAATATAACTCTTAAGATGCCCAAATATTATTTTTCACTCTTACTTACAAACCCATGATTCTTAGCCCCTGTTTGGTCCACAATATTTTTTTCATTCTCATTCTTCTACTCATTTTCAACCACACATTTTTCAATAAAATAATATTTTTCATCACATCAATAACTTTTTCTTCTTTTTCAACCACATATTTCCCATCACATCACTTCAAAAAAATGAGTCCACATTGTTTTTTTCATTCTCATTCTTCTACTCATTTTCAACCACACATTCTTCAATAAAATAATATTTTCCATCACATCAATAACTTTTCCTTCTTTTTCAACCACATATTCCCCATCACATCACTTCAAAAAAATACATTCTTTCATTTTAATGTGCACCAAACATGCTCTTAATTAATATGGTTACTGTATACAGGAAAAACTTTCTAAATTTTTTTACTCAAGTCGAAAGGTTAGTAGTTGATTTGTTTCATCTATGTGGCTATTTTGTGTCTTAATATGTGAGAATGTCTCTACAACGCCTCTACGTTCTATCACCTGCCTTCATCCTAGTGTTATTGACTCATATGATATAGCGACACAGTCTACAGGGCTTGTAGAATTTCATTTCTCATTCTATGTGCCTTAATACATGAATGATGAACATAGATTCCCACAGCCATAAATTATAACAAACTCAAGCACTTTTGACCACAGGTAGGCACCCTCCCAACTGCAATGTAGGTTACCTACCTAGGTCAAGGACATTTTTTATCACCCATGGACCCAGTCCAATTCAATTTCTTGTCCATTACCAAGAACTACTGACTACAAACTAAGGAACTAAGCCATGAACACATGAATAAAAATATGTATCGATGTATCTGTTTATCTAGCTTGGGTCCATCTCAACATTATCATCCTCTTCTTCTGAGGAAATCAAATTACATTAACAAAATAAGATAAGTACACAAGCATTATAGTTAACTTTTGACGCCAAAAAATGATTCAATAGTTCGGTTTGATTTTTACCAGGCACTATCGTTAACATTTGGTTTTATATAAAGAGTGAGTATGAGAATCATTTCGTGGTTCATTAGTGAATACATCCATCATTGAAACATAATCAGAAAAAGAACTTCTAAGGCAGTCAAATCAGATTGCAGATCTAGAAATATAAACCATAATGTCGATATCAAAATTTAATATGATGGGTAGAATATGACAGCTACAAGTAGTAACAAGAAATGACTGAATATTTTTTGTATATATTTTTGGTATATTGCAATAAAATCTAACAAGATTTTCATCAGCAAACAAAAGTGATAAAATCATAAATTTGCACAAATGCACAACCAATTACTCATCAATGTGACATTGCAGATGACTGTGCTACCCCTACAAATGAATTCTTTTGCAATAATATAAGAACTGGACCAGACTGTTTAACCAAAAAAACCAAGAACTGGTCCTTATATGTGAAAACCTGTTAATTTAGAGTCCATTAAAATAACCACAGAGCCGGTCAATTCAAGACCAAACTGGTTGGTTCACCCCAAATGTTTTGTTCATTCATTTAATTTTTACCTCTGATTCAAGCCTTCAACCCTTGACCCTTTAAATTTTATGGGTCAATGCCTTGCCCGGTTTGTATAACATTGTTCATTTCCCTTTTTGTTCACAATTGTGATTAAATGATGAAATGGGTTCCCTTCAGGTAAATCAATATGTACTCGCATAACCAAACCAAAAAGTGGTCACCTGAAATCACTTTAGTAGATTGGGAGTTCCAGCTTAAGTTAAGCTTTCAAGTGCTTATAATTTCAAAAAATATGTAGTTAAAAAGTAGATAAATGTTGTGGGTCCAAGGAATGTGTGGTTAAAAATGATATTTGATAACCTTATAAGCACTTAAAAATTTTGCCAAACATACACTAAATCTCAAGGGTAGCTCATTCACATGATAACAATACATCACAAGCTTTGACTTGAACCAAGAGTAATCAAGATTTAACAAATTTAACTATCTTCCGGAAAAAGAAAACGTCATCTCATGGTCAACTACCAGATTTTACTAATGATTCAATACATACGGGAAATGCAACCGTCATAATCACCAAGCCAAACACTCACATGCAACATGCAAGAAACCAAATAGAAAAAAATGCATGAAATCATAGTGACATATGCTAAAAAGCTAAACCAAGGAAAAACATCAAGGTATTAGTAGTAATAGAATTTTGCTTATGGCATAAAAGCTTTCACAAATGAATAGTAGAAGGACCAACCAGCAAATGTAGTGCGTAAAAAATAGCATACATTTCATTGGGAAGGTTATGGGCCTTCCGGCATACTGTCCGACTTATGATTCTCTTATCCTTAGTCAGCAAAACATAACATTCAAACATATCTGCAAAACTTCGCATGAAAAAGTTAGAAATAGAAAATAATATAATGTAAACAATGATTTGACAACCCTTGAACTGTAAAGCATGAACATAAGAGGGGACAAAAGATAGAAAAACGTAGATCAGCAAAGCAGAAAATGCTAGTATTATTCCAAATAGAAAATAATTCATTGCACATAGGCTGCTTGTTATATCTATTTACTTTAATGTGTTGGTAAATATCTAACAGCAACATTTTCCACGATCAGTGTATTCAGATTTTCAGAATATGTTCTTGATTGGGTATAACATTCATGTATATGACTATTACACCTTTATTCCTCTCAACCAGTTGTTAAATAATTCAGTACAAACAGAGATACAGAGATGAATGGAGAAACAAATAATCAAACAGAGAAAGTTACCTTCATTTGAGAACTCCTTTTTCAAGTTACTATCTTCCATTAGTAACCCTAATATATAACAAGCCACCAAGCAATCAATTAGGAGGGGAAAAAAAGGTGAATGCAGAGAGCAAACATCTCTCTAGAAAGAAAAGTGAATCAATAATATAAACAAAATGACAAGGGTATCTTAAAAACGAAATTTCAGATACTGACCATTGCACCAATCAATAGTTACAGACAATGATGGCAAATAACAAAGTTTTTTTGTAAAGATAATAATAGAAATTATCAAGTTCGCAATGTCAGGAAAAAAAAACAATTCTTTTCTGTAGGAAGTGTATTCAGCCATGTATAAGAATCAAATATTTCCACTGCATGACATCCGATCTTCTATGACATGTGAACATATGAAATGCTTAGAATCATCATAAGTTTGTATACCTAGAATAATATTCATCATTTTTTTAGTGTGAGCAATGTTTATACTCCAAAAAAGAAGACCATATTCCCCAAACATATTATGTACAAGTTCACAGTCCAATACAGCCACAGTGATTTCAACAGTAAATCCGTAGTATTACTTTTGACTCATGATATATCCTTTACTCATAAAAGTAAGTTATCACTGCTGGCAGACTCATAAATAGCAAGTTGACTACAACTTTTCGTGGTAATCATTTGCTAATCTGGCACATCCTGATGATTGATTTCGAGGTTTGGTAGGCAGCATAACTCTATTTTTAGTCTGGCAGGTAAGAGAAAAGATGTACATCAATTTACATTTTTGATTCACCCTTATAAATGAATCCATCGTTCATCATTTAGGAAAGTTCTATTAAAATTTAAGTTAACGTCCTTGTAAGTCAGAACTCTCCCGCCAGAGAACTTCAGCTCCTATCAAGATCCAAGTAACTGCATGCATTATGCATATATTATTTCATACAAGTACGAGACTTGTAAATAAGAACTTTTTAAACTACTGTAAATTGGCACCCTCTAGGCAATTATGGTAACACCTCTTTTACCAAATGCTTCATTCATATGACACTCAGAAATTGTATAAAACTAATAACATTTGAAGGATGCATCATTTCACTGTTGAGACAATCAATAAATTATGCATGAAATATAACCATCTGAAAGAGTTAATGCCATAATGAAGAACCACGCAACATACATAAACGGATACGGCTTCCATAATTATTAGCATCAAATGTGCTCATACTAAGAGGCAACTTGCTTAGATTGTTGAATAATTACTATTACTATTACTATTACTATTACTATTACTATTACTATTACTAGAAGGCTTTCTTTGCTTTCCAATTCTATGGTCCATGGTCAAAGCCATTATAAGTATCAAACGAATAAAACTCAAAATAACAAATAAGGCAAAGGAAAAACAAATAAGGGAGTGGATACAAATCAAATTAACAAAAATATTTCTTGGTACTACATCATGATATCATGCCTAGCTCAGCATATAATTCCACCAATAAGAAGTTGTCAAACAAATAAAAGGCAAAATCGAATACCAAACTAACATAACTCGGCATGTAAATAAGGGAGAAACTAAGGTGGCTCCACTTATTAGTGAAGTTGTTAACCACCTCAACTAAAAGCTAAAGATTACATAAAAGGGAATAACTTACTTGTTTAAAATTTAGTAATTAACACGCGTCCTTTCGTGGATTCTAAAATCATATTTACATCAAAGCCTAACATTTACACAATTATTTGCAACAAAAATTGACTCGAGATCCCTATTTTCTTCGATACCCTATTAAACCGATAAACTGACATAGCTTGGCATGCAAGTACGGGAGAAGCTAAGTTGGCTCCACTTATTGGTGATGTTGTTAATCAACTCAACAAAAAGCTAAAGATTACATGGGACTAATTTATTTATTTACTACTTGGTATTTTATCAAAATCTCCTTCACTTGTAGTTTATGTACAGATATGATATATGGGGAGATTATACTCGGACATAGACCTCATCTAGGCTCTAATACCATGTTGGAATCTACAACCTGAACGTCATCTAAAAGCTCTCACATACTTTTTCTTGCGAGCAATGGCATATTAATAGGACTGTACAATAAATGCTTACACAGAGTGTGTGGATGCACTCTGTTTTCTGTATTGTTATTGACCAGTATTGCATCCACAGTTATATATAGGCACGGGGGTTATTCTAGGAGAGAAAGTGCAGACCCAAATTATTGTTCATGAAACTTCTCATCATGGTGATACATGATTGGATCATAGTGATATCGTAGGTTTGTGAGTCAACGTGTGGTGAAAATGGAATTTTGACCATTTATAAATGATTTACAAACATTGTCAAACGAAGATTTACAAACATTGTCAAACGAAGTGATCGATTACTACTTCCATTAGACAAAGCATAGAGGTTCCTAGACCACCAATTACAAGCTAAAAGTTTGTTTGGCATAGATTTTTCAGAAAATATTTTTCTCCAAAATCATTTTTAACCATACATTTCTCCCATAGCTTTTATCCACTTTTTCACCAAACTTTCTCCAAATAATTTTGATTTATCACGTGAGAAATTATGTACCAAACAAGCTCTAAGTTACCTATCCAATCTTAAAAGCAGCCAATGACCACAGTGGGGCCCAGTGATGTGTTGGCAACATTCGATCAGACATGGTTGTCTAATGTGTCACCAGACCATCTTATTGACTAAAAAAGCACGGGGCTATTCCAAATATCAAATGTATCTCTATTCCAACTCAAGAGGCATAACAATGACTGCAGTTAACTACCACTCTGGATCTGGACTATTCATGTTCCACACCACCCACTAACGTGTAATTTATACACAAATACTCTCCTCACTCCTTAGGCCTCATTCTTTAAATCTTAGCCCTTGTTTGACAACCATTAAAAAAAAATTGGGAAAAATTAGTTTTGGAATATTAATTTTTTGGAGGACGTGTCACTAAAAATGAGTATAAGAAAAAAATATTTTGTAAAAATGATTGTCAAACAGGGCTTATTTTCCTTCAAAGTCATGCACGTTTTTTCAATAAAATAAATTTTCACCCAGACCCAAAATCTTTTCTGAAAAATGGGACTAAAAGTGAAACAGATAAATGAAGAGTCTAAACTCGGTAAAAATACTGTGCGGAATAATGACCACTTCGCATCACCATCAATGGCAGAAACAATTGAATACATGTACAATTTTCACTTTTCAGCCTAGCATTAAAACCCTAGACCAACATCATCATGCAACCAGATTGTCAAATCTCTTCACAACACGCGTTGATAGGCATAAAAAAGCTGAAAATTCACTCAAATGAAGAGATAAATTACTTAACTTCTCTTCGAAGTTAAAATCGTAAAAAATTGCAAAAATAACATTTCTTAAACATCACAATCTTCAGATAAACTCAACACAGAAACAAAAAAAAAGTAAAAAATAAAAGCTGTACTACTCGTACTACATATTTTATACTGGAATATAGCCGAATAATGAACAAAAAATAAGATAGATGCAAGAGCAGGAAGACGTAAGAGATTTTATACGTAAGACATGTGATTATAATTACCGAAGGCTAGTTGATTTGAAAATTTTGGAGAGACAAAAGAGGCGGTGAACTCGGCTTCGAAACGAAGAATTTTAAGTGTTTCCTGTTTGTGTGTGTGAGAGATTTGCTACGAGGAGTCGTGTGTGATGACGGCGTGGTGGAATGGAAAAACACAAGAATTTTAAATTGCATTTGCCTCCATAATTAATGCTGAAAAGACGATCGCATCCATAGCTATGATTGATACTGTTAAAAATCTGATTAATCGGATTCTCATTATTTTTAAAATATATTTTTATCTCTTTTATTTTTCAACTATTCATTTTCTGATTAAATAATATTATATGCAAATTCAAATTTATTTTTTTAACCACATAATCTCCATCAAATCACTATTCCAAAATGCATTTTTGGCAAGAAAATAGAGATCAAACATTTCATATGAAAAAAATTAATTTTTAATCACACTAAAAAATTACACCCATACATGTTTTTTAACTTTCAAATACAATAATCTGGCTTTAACTTTATTATTTCATAAATCAAGTTATAATTGAATTATTTAATTTTAAATTTATAATATAATATTACTAATTAAAGTTCTCCTACACAGTGGGGGAGAGAAATTATTCAAAACTTTTCAAAGAACCCCTTCCACCACATCCATCGGGAGTGAGATTATAGATGGAGTTTTCATTTAAAAAGCCTAATCAAACCAAACATTTGTTTAAAAAGCCCAACATCAATATTTTTTAGTTAGAAGACCTAAATATATATAAAATGGATAATACGATTTGTAAATGACTAAAATGTCCTTGTATACAAAAAGACATTATTGTCCTAAATCCCATTTCATTTTCCACTTAACCCTAATTGAATTCCACTTCCATTTCTTAGGAATCGGCTCTACGGGTATGCATTTTCATTTTTTCACCATTATTTTCTCTACATAATGAAACAATAAGCTCTACATTCTCATTCCTATTAACACTCATTTGTGTGAAGTGGGTAATTAAATCTTGCAACATTCTTGTTGGACATTTGAAGAAAAAAAGATGGTATTATAAATTTTCAATATTTGAATTCTTTTCTTTCTCCATTTTTTTGAATAATTTCTTCATGGGTTGTAAATATGTTTATGGTGTTCATTTGTCAACAATGATTTTGAATTCATTTTATCGTTGGATTAGAGATTTGATATGAGTTACTTCCCAACCTTTCTCTCACTACTTCTTATTTGTATTAATTGGAGTGAAATGTAAGTTAGTAAAGGCATGTTTGTCTATTCTTGTCATTGTTTTACTGTAAAACATAAATTTGATTTTCATCTGGAAATAACGACATAAATATCATTTTCTGCAATACATAACGATATACATAACGTTATCAGTACTGTAAGATGTTTGAAATGTGATGAAATTTTTATGTTGAGTTACAGTTATGGACACCGCGGATATGGTATGGATATCAGTTTGTTATCCAGTTGAATACGAGCAGTCCATTGAAGGTGCATGAAAATAGAAATATGTAGGGAATGACAAAGGGAAAACAACGCATATTCTTGTTGCGAAAACAATTTCCCATGTGCGCATGCAATTGCTGTCGTAAGGTTTACAAGAGGTGACGGCTATAACCTAAGTAGCCCCTTTTATACTACTAGTTGTTGGAAGCAAGCATATTCTGCATTCGTATACCCTTTGCGAAATGAGGTCGAATGGAGAATTCTCAAACATGTGATGGCTCGAGAAGTATTTCCACCATTGGCACGAAGACAGAGTGGGCGACCAGCCAAAAAGAGGAAAAGATCAGCCAGAGAGACGCGTAAGCCTCATAAGTGCAGTAGGTGCAAGAAAACTGATTATGTCTGATCCACTTGCACGGGTTAAGCAGCTGATATTGAAGCCTAAGTTTGGAACTTCGAGCCTTAGATTGTGTTTTGACATATGTATTGATATTTTGAAAACATTTTGTAGCTGGACCTTGTTCTTTTTTATGGAGTAGTTGCTATTCCTATAAATGTCGATATTTCTAGGATGTTGCTCAACCATTAGTTAGTGCATTTTGATAATTGTAATGATTATGGAAATTAAATATAATTGAAATTTACATATCTTTCAAGTTTACATATTGTACACGTCCGGGTGTTGATATACTGCATATTCACGTAACGACATGACCTTCGTTCAGGTGGCACAGAGTATTTCATGTCGTTCAAGTACAAAAATGCATTCATTCGGAAAACGATATTGAAAGCGTTCTTGAAACACAAAACGATTTCGATATCGTTTCAGCACACGCTGCTTCCCTGAAAAACTACAACGACATTGATATCGTTCCTATGTTACAAAACGACATCGATGTCGTTTCTATACAAAAATTGCACTCAGTAGCATAACGATATTGAAATCATTCCTGAAATAAACAACGATTTGGATATCATTTTAACGTAAAATACACATTGCTTCCCTGAACAAACTACAATGACATTGATATCGTTCATATGTTACAAAACGATATAGATGTCGTTTCCATTAAAAAAATTGCACTGATTAGCATAACGATATTGAAATCGTCCCTGAAACACAAAACGATTTACATATTGTTTCAGCATGAAATACACACTGCTTTCCTGATTTTCATAACAACATTGATATCGTTCCGCAAAACGATATATATCGTTTTGATATCAAAATTTCACTAACTTTGAAAAACGATATCGTTCCTGTGTCGCAAAACGATATATATCTATTTTATAGATTTTCATAATGATATTGAAATCGTTCCTGAAAAAGAAAACGATTTCCATATCGTTTCAATATTAAATACACACTGCTTGACTGACATTTTCTTTGTAATGTCAAAGTCACGAAATAGTGTAACGACATACATACCGTTTCAGTGCAAACTTAACGATTTCAAGATCGTTACACTTCAAATAATAACTAAAACGACACTTATATCGTTTCATTTCATATCAAAGGACAATGATATCGTTATAGTGTTAAACCCAAGAAATAACAACTACAACGAATTTGATATCGTTTCCTTTTATTAAAAATAATATCCATATCGTTTCATCTAAAATCATAACTTAAAACGACCCTTATATCGTTTCCTTTCATGTCAAAGGACA
>CAIGRT010006282.1:0-16940 GCA_903798405.1 Fraxinus platypoda
AAAGAAGGAAAACTTATTGATGTGATGTAAAATATTATTTTATTGAAAAATGTGTGGTTAAAAATGAGTAGAAGAATGAGAATGAAAATTTTAATGTGTACCAAACAAATGCTCATTTTCAATCACACATTCTTCAATAAAATAAAATTTTACATCACATCAATAACTTTTCCTTCTTTTTCAACCACACATTCTCCATCAATCTACTATTTCAGAATACATTCTTCCAAAATAATGTGGCTCAAACACACCAATAATAATGTTTATCAAGCAGATCAAGATACATATATTTCTTCAATCTTTGTCATGGCATGAATTAATGAGTACTTTCCACCTAATCGGTTGATTTTCTCTTCTCCTATCAAATTCGAGACAAGTTTTCTTCAAGTTGGGGAAAATAATGTTGGACAATACTATTGCAGATATAATAAATTAGAATTTTTTATTATTTTAAGCTTAATTACTTATCTTCCTTATACTATTAAGATTATGATATTATTTTGCTTATATAAACAAATGTTTTATCCACCTTTTATATTAATTCATTATAATCAAATTATTCTCTATAAATTTTCAAGTTTTCCAACTTTCTTCTCGTATAAATTTTTTTTTAATTCCGCTTCCGCACTAGAAAATCTACTTCATAGTGAAAAAATATACAAATTTTCTGTAACTACGTTATCTTTATAATTATTAATAAATTGACTCGCTTTTTGTTACAAAATCAAATTAATGCTTTAAATATTCAAATTTAATTTGTTTTAATTCCTTTTCAGTGTTGGTCTTGGTTTTAATTTTGAGATTTAAGACAAATCTTAATTATTTCAAATTTCATAAGTAAAATTTATATTTAGTTTCATCAATAAGGTTGAATATTTTAACTATAAAAATATGAGCTCTTTAGTGTCTGTCTATCTCCGACGACGCTATGTAAAGCCGTCAGTACGAAGCTAGGGGCTGACCGGTTCCATTCACACTTGTGCTGCTGTGCACAAAATCAAGTGACGACTCAGAGAGATGAAGACGATGATTCTCTAGAAAGTGAAACTGATGATGTGAGTACTATAGTGACAGTGATGATTACATGGAGGGAGAAGAAGACGATGAGAACGGCAAGAATCAGGTGGTGCCATGGTCAAATTCTAGCTATACACCATTGTCTTTGTCGTGGCCGCCGCCGCCGTAGCGAGTTCTTCTAGTACCGATGTTGACAATATTTCTTTCTACCAAGTTTTTGCCTTCTAGAAAATTCAGAATGGCTGGAAAGGATGAGAAAAATGACAAGTAATATTGGGATAATGAATACACTACAATACTTAATTTTTTTTATTTTTAGTTTTTGTTTGTACATGTCGTTGTTTACATTGTGTCACGTTGCAACACACTATTCGCCAATTTAAGAAAAAAACTGTTTTTTGCGCCCATTTTTTTTTGAAAACAAAAAGGATGTAAAAAAATATGTAAACAATAGAATGTACACTTAGCCTTATTGTTTGTTGAGAAGATCAAGTGATATTTTCTCTCAAAAAACATAAGCTTTTTATCCCTTCAGCATTGCAATATCAAACTTGAAATCATTGTGGATTCATCTTTCAATTTGAGGTTAGCATTTACAATTTGTTGAATGTTTTTATCTTATAATTTAATATTTTAGAATGTTAAATATAACATGCTCACATTACTTTGCAAATTATTCTTCATTCATTTATTTTGATTACTTTTGTGAACTATTTTGACAAAGCATATAAAAATTTGAAATATTCCCTATTAAATATAGCATTGTGTAATTTTTTTTGTCAAGATTTGATTATTTGATAGTTGACTATTGATGAACATACTTAATGCTTCATCAAGAATATTTTCCATCGTACACCTTAAATGCGATCTCATTGTAACTTTTCATCTAATTAGTTTGCAGCCGTTTGATTGAATTTATCAGTAGGGGTCTCATGTATGCATCCAACAATGGAGGTATGTTGTGGGTTTAGTGGGGGTGGAATAGGTGTGGGGTTTTGGTGTGATGTTTTCAAATTTTTGAATTTACATTTCATGTAGGATATGAAAGGTCTTTAAAAATTTTCGAAGGGCAAAAAGCTCAAAAGTGACAAAATTATTAGGGTAATTATTTCCACATCACATTTTTTATTTCTTGCAACACATTTTAATTGCATTCTTATAGCATTAATGATTTTTCATATCATTCTTATTCTCAAATTTTTCAGTAGTTAGCACATTTTATATTTTGATAATAGTTTTATATCAGAAAATTCGTTAAAATAAAACTTATTTTTTTATCATAGTTTTAAAAAAATAAATAAATAACTAGTACGGATTTTTTCCCTTATTTCAAAGCATGAAAATAAAATATTTTACGAGACGTACTAATTAGTGGAAGGTTGAAGATAAGAATTCGAAGGAAAAAAGTTTTAAGAAAATAATTATTACAATGAATAAAGATTAAGAAATTAAAATGTAATTAAAATGTGATGTAAAAAATAAAAATTGTAATGTCAATAATATATATATTTGTAGTTGAAAACGTAAAAAGTGATGCCGGGTGCAATTTATAAAATATATGATTAAAATTAATTGTTGACTTTGATTTATATTTATATTAAAATTTTAGTTTTAATTTCTATCCAACATTGTATTTGCTCATGTGTCTCAAATCTCGAGCTTTCATTGTCAATCGGAGAAATGGAAGATTCGCAGGATCCAAAAGGGAATCAGTATTTTATGTGAAACTCCTTTCTCTTCTAGGAAATTACATAAATAGCCCTATGTTTCAAAATACATTATTTCATTATTCACTTATTAAAGATTCTTTACCTATTATAAATCAATAATTATTTGTCAAATTTCTTATTGTTCTTTCGCTTTAAACCACGCTCGATCGAGCTTAAATGATAAAGGGAAGTAAAAAGGCAAGCACATAATATACAATAATTTGTTGGAATTTTTACTCGATCCTCTATTTTTGTACAGTCTTTTGTTCGATCCAAATTTTACTCGATCCTCTATTTTTACTAAGCAATACCAAATATGAAATTTGTATAAAATGAAAATTTCAAATCAATTCAATTTCTACCAGTATCGCGAAAGAAAAAACAAAAGAAAGGATTCGACATTTTTTTTAAAAATAGAAAGTGATTAACAAAGCAACAATAGTAAATGGTCCACCCTTGCATGATGTCAAGTAGAAGGTAAGTGTATGCTTACTTCTAGTTTGATTAAGAGACAATCGACTACACTATGACTCGAAGTAATTCTGCACCTCTAATTTCATAACCAAAGATACATATAAATGATTAATTATCGAAATAATACTTTTACGATGTATAGCCCCTGCTTGATGAACATTCTTAAGGAATAATTCATTTTAAATAGTGACGTGATAGAAAATATGTGGTTAAAAAAGAAGGAAAAGTTTTGAATTTTATTTTATTGAAGATTGTGTGGTTGAAAATGAATATTGAAATAATGCATTTTTTCAAGAATGTGGATCAAACATGATAATAATATATGCTATATATTTTCTCTCTCATTTGTACAATCAACCTCGTACCATTTACGGCCTGTGGTTGTAAATTTTACAGCCCACTAAAGACTGTACAAGGGTCTTTTTGGTATTTCAAATAAATGAAAATAGATAGAGTCGACATGGAGAGAGAGAAAAAAAAGTCCAAGAAAACATCATTTCTCAACATTTTAACTATACATTTTCAATTTTTTTTTTTTTTTTACAAATCTATTCTCAAGAAATACTGCTCGAACATAGGCTAAATAGTAAGAACTCTAAAAATATATACAACTGCTCATATAATAATTTAAAAAATAGGCATATTAATAAAATAAAATAAAATAAAAAATCACCAAAAATATAATAAAAATAAGAATAATAGAAATTTAGCCCATGTTTGAGCCACGTTCTCATTTTCATTTTTTTACTCATTTTCAACCACACATTCTTCAATAATTTTTCTTTCTTTTTCAACCACATATTCACCATCGCATCATAAAAAAAAATACATTCTTTTCATTTTAATGTGCATCAAACACAAACACAAACACAAACACAAACACGCCCTTAGATGGACGTATGAGGTTTGACCGTCGTCAGCACATTATTCTTATATTCTATGTCACATCACACCACACAACTCAACACAATTAGCCAAAAAACGTCAATACAATTATAAATAGAAAAATAAAATCACCTCTCTCTCTCTACATTGCCTCTTTTGGGTGATGGTTATACGAAGCAAATTAATTGTCAGAGTTCGTCACCGATGATCATCGGTGTCTGCTCCACCTCCTCCTGAATTCTCTGATTTTATCGGTACGGTTTCGCTTGTAGTGTTTTACTTTTACTTTTTCGTTAATTAATCTGGAAATTTGATTTTGTTCTTGATATTGGAACGTTGCATTTATTGTTTATATTTGTTAGGACTGTATTTGGGAATTTTTTTGACGTGGATCTGTAGATTTTTGGGTTAAATTTGGTGTCTTTTACTTGTTTTGTGTTTTTAGAACTCAACATTTTTTGTATTAGAAAGAAACGGTTGTTTTCCTTTTATTTTTTCAATAATACCATAAATATTTGGAAATATGTGAGTTTATAATTATTTTAATTTTTTTTAGTTTTTTCCTCTTTATGTTGGCTGTATAATGTAAATCTTTATTTCCGTTAAAAATGTCATCTTTTATTTATTTATTTATTTTGCGGATTTTTGTTTTCAATTTTTCATTATCCTTAGTAATGTTGATATTGTTATTTTTGAATTGGGATACAATGGAAGTTAAGTGATAAAATTGATATTTTTTCTGGTACATTGGTTCTGTTGAACTGTGTATGATAAATTTACAATTACCAAATTAATAAGTTTCTGTATTAGGAATGCCGAAGCAGAAAAAAGATTCTGTGTCTAATTTTATATGAAAAATAAATGTTGCACAACAGAGTTGAAAGGGTTTTGCTACATCAGTCATTGAAGGATATAAAAGTAAATGCTTTATTTATGGAATCACAAGGTTGAATGAAAATTTTGATGTGTTGGAATAAAGAAACATGATTATGTGGCTGTTGAAGCTAATGTAAACATTTGTGATTGCTAGCTTAGCTGCTTCTGGGACATGTGTGGGTCATAGGATCAAGATTTTATCATCGACTGAAAATTAAGTTGATTTTATAATGGCTCAAAATTTGCTGAATTAAAAGCAAGGTGACTGTGAAAGAGATGAAACATGGTAGCGTCATTAGTGTCTATAGAATTAGACTTTTTCTGAAAATTGATGTTATTATGCTCCTGTATGTTGTCCTAACAGCCCCTTCCATCTGGAATACAAGAGATTTGCCTTTCAATTTGGAATCCAACTAAGTTTTGTCCTGGATTTAACTAAATTAACTGAAGTTATGAAGATCGAATTTGGTCCAAACAAAGATTTTATTTGTGGTTAATATAGTAACTGTTGCAATACTCCTTAGTTTAGTAAAAAATGATTATTATGATTAGTATAACTTGCGATTTTTCCAATTTTTTGGCGATTTTATGGAATAATCATATTTGTATGAAATTTTATTTTTACATAAAATACGTGGAAAATTGTGAAAGAATCTTATGAAATCTAAACCAATGTAAGAACTGGAACACCTCTAAAAAACTGGGGTGTCAAAGGACACAAAAAAATTATTTTATGGATAATACCTTGCTAAATCTCAAGATTTTTTTTGCAAAAAATTCAAAATAAAATATAAAAATGATATATACATGAATTACTATAATTCTAGGAAATACACCACATCTATTAAAAAATTCGTGCAAGAACATTTTTTTAACAATTCAATGCTTGTGTGAGTTGACATGTTAAGCCAACTACAACAATCAACCCACTTTATATAAGGAAGCTCTAGAAGAAGCAATATGTAGAGACCGTGTAGACTTTTCATTTGCAACTGGAATCCCATGATAGTGAGAGATGAATGAGATGTCTCATAAGACCCCGAAATAACATTCCTAAAATTATTTTTCACTCCTTTGCAAAAAATTGAACCCCTATTCTACAAGATTTCACTACAAATTAAGGGTAGTTTCTCCACCTAAACTCACTGTGTTTATGCTTAAACTTTTAAAGGTTATCTAGTTTCAGAAATTTGATGGAATAGTTTCATTTTATTTTGGACCAAAAAGTTAGCCGGTATGCATATTTGGACATATATTTGGCCAACTATTTGAACATGAATCATGAAATTGATTGTAAGATGTTGAGACATAAATGAGAGCTTTCATCATTATTTACAGAATACCAAAAATAGGTTCTGGATTCGGGCAAATTAGAACCAATGTAGTTACCAAAAAATTATTGAAATAGATCGAGATTTAGGAACTTTAAATTAAGGGTATGTCTGGCAAGGTGTTCATCAGGGTTAAATGAGTGGTTGAGAAGTGGACAGTACTTGTGGATCCTCCAAAATGTGTGAATAAAAAATGGTCTAACCAAAAGTATTTCTTGACCAAGGTGTTTATAAACACCTAGAAACATTTGTCCAAACATACTCTAAGACTCAAATTCTGTTAATTGATGATTCAAAAATCTTTTCCATGTTATTTAGAACATATTTAAACCTAAAATTGAACCAAACTAGTGAAGGAAACAATCAAATAATGAACTGAGGTGAAACCGAAATTGCACCGAAGTCGAAAATCTTATTAGCCAAAATGGAAAATGTATGGACAATTTTGGACCATATATTCTTGTTCTACCCAAAATGAGTGGTATAGGCTTTTGAATTACTTACTGGCCAGGTAGCGAGGAAGAGCAGAGTTTGTTGGGAAATTACTATCGCGGCAAATATAATTCACAATATTAAATTGGAAATCTCTATATTTAGAGAGGACACAAGCTAATGCCACTTTCAGAGTGTGGTTCATGTCATTGTCGGAGTGTGATATAATTTTTGGGCTTTTTGTTTGTTTGGTCTTTGTTTCTGTCCTCTTGATTGTTGTCCTTATCACCCATAAACGATGGAGCCTGAGAGCTACATGGTTTAATTGTGTAATCCACCTTGGCCGTAGTGTATCTTAAACGATGATAGCTGTTAATCTCAATCGTGTTGCAGTCAGTGTGCCTCTCGCAGTATCTCATTGCAACTAAAAGTGGCCCACATGGAAAATAGTATCATGGCCAATGTGGCTCACATGGAAAATAAGTTTCTGTATAATCTTGAACATTATTTATATACTTAATTGACACCATACATTATCACTACACATTACGCACACGAGAACTCTCACCGAGCTGTAGTAATACTGTGATTATTATCTTATTAATATGGAAAATTTAGCATATTTAACTTGATGCTGTAAAATTTTCAGAAATCTATTCCAATAAAATAAAAAATTCTTCATAAAATTCTTCATTAACCACAAACTATAGATAATACGGATTGATCTGATGTGTGCTGATGAACAGGGGAAGGAAAGATTTTAAGTGGAGGATGGTTATAAAGAATGAGAATAAAGTGACAGTGGTGAGGAGGATGATAGGGGAATTGAAAATGTTGAAAACTCTCTTAAAAGATCCTATAAATAGTGTTGCTAAGGGAGTCTTCTAGGTCATTTCTAGTTCTATTTATTTTATGTGATTGCTAATTTGAGAAAAAAATATTTGCAATTCTATTGATTTATTTATATTTGTTTGCAAGAGATATTTTTAACATTCTTAATTTGTTTTATAGGGAATTTTTAAGATGTGGTTTATCATGATCATTGTTTTTTGTTTTTTATATTCTTTTGAATTGTTTTATTAATTTGTCTTGAGGCTTATGCTTTAAAAATGCCTTTCCCTGTGGAGGTAGAAGGCCTTGATATCCGGTTCCACCATTTTATAATCGGGTGCATCAACACTCTATGCCTCCATGGATTTAGCTGTCCGTAAAGAGGCTTTGTTCTTGTGTTTTGTTACTTTTCAATCTCCAAATTTATTTTAGATTAGGTAATGTTTGAGTCCATTTGTTATTGTTGTGTCATGCAGCTTATTTGATTTGCCAGGCTTGCTTTATGTCACTTCTGAATAAAACGTTGAAGTCGTAAATTTTGTATTGATTAAAATGAAAATAATTTTGTTTACTATACATATAGTTGTACTTCCAGCTGTTTAATCTTTTATTTCCGAGGCAGAGTAATTGTCGTATTGACTATTCGCCTAGTTTAAGAGGTGCCAGTAAAGTCCTTGTGAGTTTGATGTAATTCTGTTTTTGATTTTGCCGTTATGTATCAGATTTGTTGGACTCCTCGACATATTTGGTCAATGCGTTTCAATGAAGATAATTTCACTTAAAACGGTTACTTTTCAATTAAAGAGGGATGTAACATATCGGGATAGAAATTTTTTTTAGTATAAATGCAGATGTAGTTCGGAACAGTTTACATGTGGTGTGGTTTTAGCAGGTGAATGCCTTATTGAGGTAATACAAGCTACAAGACTTTATAAAATGGGTTCGGTGGGCATAGCGCCTACTTCTGGCTTAAGGGAATCAAGCAGCCATGCTGTGGGGGTTGATAGATTGCCCGAGGAGATGAATGACATGACAATCCGGGATGACAAGGTATGTATGTTCAAGATGTAAAAGATACTTGTAGTTTTCTGTCTTGTTCTGTCCTAATGAGAAGTATTCAGCCAGGAGAATGGTTTTGCCTCGTTTAATGATGGTTCTGATTTCGTTTAATAGGAAATGGAAGCTACAATTGTGAATGGTAATGGGACTGAGGCTGGCCACATAATTGTGACTGCAATTGGGGGTCGAAATGGCCAGCCAAAGCAGGTAATGTGCCAGAGCATGTGTTGTCATTTCTGGTTCAAGTTTATGTGCATTTCGTATCCAGGAAACAATACCTTATATATTCATAATTTTGGCGATGCTAATAAACGAATCATGTTTACTATTATATATGCTTTTACAGATTTGCGACAACTTTTCTCCATTGATAAACGTTTAATTTTAGGAAAGTATCTTGATATTCCAATAAGAATGGTTTCCATTCATGAAAATCCTCTCTTTTAGGTGTAATCATAAATATTTGGGTTAAATGTTGGTTTGTTGAGGTATTTTAATGTCATTTACGTGTATTCTTTGAGACCTTTCCTATTTCTAATTCCTACCTACTGTATCTTCCTTGATGTTTTACAGTTGCATTTATTTTTTCTTTGTTTTATCTTCTTTTGGTGTTTCCAGACCATTAGTTACATGGCTGAACGCGTTGTCGGGCACGGATCATTTGGAGTAGTGTTTCAGGTAAAATCTTATTGTCGAGGTTTCTTGAGCAATAACCATGGGTTGTAATAATTTAGGGATTGTTTGGTGGCATAATATGGGTTGATTAATTTAGGAGTGAGTTGTTTATTAAGATACCATTTTTACTTTAAAATTGCAGTAATAATGTGATTAAAAACATCGAAGGATTAATATATGAATATTTTATTAAAAGGGTTTATTACTTGGAATTCCTTGGTCCTGCTTGATTACTCCCATTTATTCTCTTTGATGACAATTATAAGTATCATTGTTTGCTGTTTTTTTCGTTCTTATTTTTTAGGCGAAATGCTTAGAAACAGGAGAAACAGTTGCCATCAAGAAGGTTCTTCAAGACAAGAGATACAAAAACCGAGAGTTACAAACCATGCGTCTCCTTGACCACCCAAATGTTGTGTCCTTGAAGCACTGCTTCTTCTCTACAACTGAAAAGGATGAACTATATCTTAATCTGGTACTTGAGTATGTCCCAGAAACTCTTCATCGTGTTGTCAAGCAGTATAATAAGTTGAACCAGAGGATACCATTGATATATGTCAAGCTGTATACTTACCAGGTAATTTGTTATCCTTTAATGCACAGCTCGGTTTAATGCATGGTATGTGTACCTGTTCAGATTCTTGATAACTCGGTGTGGATGCCAAATCTAGCCTCTTTCTTCTCTTGAAACTGCTATTTTAAGTCTTGATTAAATTGGCCTTAAATGAAGCTCCCCTATTCTGAATTTTGTTTATGTTTAATGGAACTTGCTTTCTACATTGATATCTGATTGATTCTTGTACTTCAAATCTCATAAAATTTTCTTTGCATGGGTTTTATTCATGATGTTCTGGTATACAACTTTGACTTCAATAATGTTATATGTGCACTAACTTTGATAGTTTGTTTGCTGAATACTGGTTTTATGTTTATTTATCGCTTATTTTGGGAACACCGGACATTTTACTGTTCTGCCTGTGTTTTCTTGATGTATAAACAAATGAAATTTACCCGAGTTTTGTACGAATATTCAAATTTATCTAACCTTGTATAGTTGGTTCAATATAGCATCTCCTAATCATATAGAAGGGTTGCCTAATTTCATGTCGTTTATGTGTTGTCTTAACTGATAATACATTCCCCATGTATTATCTTTTGATGAATAAAATTTTCAGATTACTTATCAAAAAAAAAAATTTTGGGAACACCGCACATTTTACTGTTCTGCCTGTGTTTTCTTGATGTATAAACAAATGAAATTAACCCGAGTTTTGTACGAATATTCAATTAACTATGCTGCTATTTGGCAGATTTTCAGAGCGTTGTCTTATATCCACCATGGTATTGGAGTGTGTCACAGGGACATCAAGCCTCAAAATCTTCTGGTACATTTCATGCTATTTTGCTTTTGATTCTATGCTGTACTTCTTGGATAGAAGTTGCGGAAATTTAGGAACATTAGTTATGTTCGACATCAAAAAATTAGTTTTTCAAGCTGTCGAACTTCCTTTTGGTTGCTTTATGCCAGTAGAAAAGATAAATCAAGTGTACTTTCATACCCTCTTTTCTTTCTTCTTACGTTTGAATTTTCATCAAATACACGTAATGTAAATTAATTCTACTTGTCAAAAATGAGTATCATTAGTGTTTTCTATTTCTTGTGTGAAACTGGAATATGAGGTCCTAGGTTAGCGAGTTCAGGATTGTTTTTATAGATTCCAATCAGAGTATTATTAATTGGAAATTCAGTTATTCTACAGCAGCAAGAGCGTTTCAGAAAGAAGTTTAACTTGAGTCATGCTATACACTTCATTCATGCCATTTGGGACACCACATTCTCTCTACAAGAAGAGGCTAAGCCATTCATAACAAACTTGGGTCTGCTATATGAATCAATTTTTGTCTTTTAATTCGACTTAGAGCTACCTTTCTGAAATGCCCTAGGAAATCAACCCTTTTATATGCAGACCTACCACTATTACGAGAAATCAAATCTTTTGTCGGCAGACATACCAATATTATGAGTGCTTTGATTTCGAAGATTGACATGTTTCATAAGTGTGTTTATCTGCCTTCAGATTTTGCCTTCGTTTGCCCCTTTCAACTTGCTTGTCCCATAGAAAATCACTTTTTCAAGCTAATACTTGTGACCTTTTGCAGGTAAATCCACATACCCACCAGGTTAAATTATGTGATTTTGGGAGTGCCAAAGTTTTGGTATGTAGAATGCTATCATAAAGATGGGGTAACTTTTATGAAACTGGCATGCTTTATGACTTTCTTCCATGATTCTTGATAGGTTAAAGGGGAGCCCAATATTTCTTACATCTGCTCTAGGTATTATAGAGCACCCGAGCTTATTTTTGGAGCGACTGAGTATACTACAGCTATCGACATTTGGTCTGCTGGCTGTGTGCTGGCTGAGTTTCTTCTTGGGCAGGTAGTTGGCTTATTTCTTTTTGCACGAGTCTGCACTGTTGGAAGCAAGGTTTTCTCTTAAATGGTATTGTTGGTCTTTGTTTTTTCAGCCTTTATTTCCTGGTGAGAGTGGAGTAGACCAGCTTGTTGAGATTATTAAGGTTCTCTCTCTCTCTCTCTCTCGCTCTCTCTCTCTCTCTCACACACACACACGCACGCACAGAGACACTTGTAAATGCACGTGCGCACTTTCTCAGTTATCTCTTAGTTATTTGGATTTTTACCATACTTGTAATTCTCCTTGGGATTTTTGTTTCCTTTGAGTGTGTGTTTTTCCTGACGGGTGGTGAGGGTTTTGTGGGACCTGTAGGCAGTGGATTGGTTTGTCTTAATGACTTTTACATCTAAAAGAGTGTGACAAGATTATATGATTAATTTTATACTTTAATGCCATTTCTGGATAGAGTCTGAATTAGTTCAAGCTGGTATTGGAAGTTATTATTGTTAATTTCGATTAAATGAATGCTTTGTCTTTGAAATTGCTATTGTTCCCTCATATGCTTCCTATGCCCCGATAACCAATTTGGCTCTCTTTCAGGTTTTGGGTACTCCAACCAGGGAGGAAATAAAATGCATGAATCCTAACTATACAGAGTATAGATTCCCACAAATTAAAGCTCATCCGTGGCACAAGGTATTTGTTACCATATGTGTTTATTCTTATTTTCTCAACTTGTTTATTTTTATTTTTTTGTTTCACTATTCATTCTTTGTTCTTTATCAGATTTTCCACAAACGCATGCCTCCAGAAGCTGTTGATCTTGTTTCAAGACTGCTACAATACTCTCCTAATTTACGTTGCTCGGCTGTAAGTTTTTGGAAATCTTTCTTTTTCTTGGTTTTTTTGTTGGCTGGGGAGAGGGTTTAATTTGTCTACCTTGCCTCTGTTGTTTCATTATTTTTCAAATTAGGTTGTTTTCACTACTGAAAATGGATTAAAGTATTGTTTAACACTACCCATATTTGAAATTGAGAGGGAGCCAGAATTGAAGCTTTTTCACTCACCTTTCTCAATTTGTTGGTGCTGGTTTTTAATAGAAGCTTGTGTGCTCATTCATGATTACTCTTATACACTGCGTCGACGTACTTTGGAAATTGACTCCTCTATTTTGATGCAGTTGGATGCTTTGAGCCACACCTTCTTTGATGAGTTACGGGAGCCAAATACCCGTCTGCCAAGTGGACGTTTTCTTCCTCCACTTTTCAATTTCAAGCCTCTTGGTATGAAGCTCTTGAATACAAACTAGCCTGACATTGTCTTTTTCCTGTTAACATTATATCTAGTTAAAATTCGCATGATCTTATATTCAGAATTGAAGGGTGTGCCAGCAGAGACCCTAGTGAAGTTGATTCCCGAGCATGCCAGAAAGCAGTGTCCTTCCGTTGGATTATGATCGCTCTTTAATAGGAGACGAACCATCAAGTGTTTTCTATATTGACATCATGTATCTTTTTCACCTTGTGTTTATGTTCATCGTGGCCCTTTGACCCCCATCAGATTGTAACATTATGCGGTTAAGGATGGCTATTTTTCTAAACAAGGATGTTGGGATTTCAAGTTATTTCTTGATTTTCTGTAAGGTTCACATTCTCCTTTTTCCTGCTTATGTGTTCATCTTTATGATGAACTTGAGATGGTGATTTATGAGGGCTCTACAAAGAAAATCTTGTATCATCCGACACAAACAAGTATAGAACACAATGTAAGAAGTGTAAAATCTCGTCCCGAGCTACTAATAATTGAAATTAAATGTCGAAAGGAGCTACTTCCATTACTAGTCTATATATAGCCTCATTAATGCTAATATGGGGCAGTAGGGCAAACCTTTAAGAACCATTTCATATGAACGTTGGAAATTTTGGAAGACTCTGTGCAAACAAAGAACTTTTTGCAAATACTGTGTGACAATTTACAATTATTAATGTTACAAGCAATTTCAGGACTCCAGAATTTGCATGTATGATTATGCTCTTTTAATGGATTATAGGAAGCTGGTTAGATTGCCACCGAGTAGTATATAAAAGATAGCAATTTAGTCAGGGAGTGGGAACAATCCGGTTTGGTTTGGTTGCGAAGAGAACTGAACTAATGTTTTCTAAGTGAGAATCGAGGACATCTCCAACTGGATGTATTCAGATGCAGATTGGGGTGTTGTATTTTTGTTGGAGGCAATCTTGTAACTTGGATGTACAAGATGTGCAATGGTCAATGAATCACTCGCTTGATATGGTTCATATATATGTGCATGCAATGCAAATTACTCCTGTGATCAGCTGTAATGCAGTGAAAGTGAAATGGAAAAGGGATTTAGAGTTAACCTTCTTAGGAATAGGAGAGAATTCTCGCCATTCACAAAGATAACTAACAAAAACATCCTTCAACAAGTATTCCATTCCTATAAGCTCCTCACTTTTCCTCTGCCCATTTTCCTCCAACTTTTCCTTTCCCTTCGACAAAAACCGTCCTCCTTCATCTCCCAATCCATGCCTCTTCAGCGTCACTTACATTTCTAAAGCCATATACCTTGCAGTCTCTGGAGATGCATTCACAATCTTGTGCCTTGTATGTGGTTTTGAACAACCAGATGCCACTACCGGTCTTTCTACTCCTTTTTGCATTTTACATGCCTCAACTCATTAGATCTATTACACTGTCACTTAGGATGTGTTTGATTGCATTTATTTTCTATGAAAAATGTCGGTTTTTCACCTAAATTCCTATTTTGAAGTGTTTAATTACAATTTTTTTCCATAAAAAATATTTTCCGACTTTTAAACATGTCTAATTTTTTCTTGTTTTTAAAGAAAACATTTTCTTTGGGGGGATTAGGTTCTTGTTTTCTTCAAAACAAGGAAAATATTTTCTTTTCTAGGATATATTTTTCATGTTAATCAAACGCACTCTTAGTGTTGAGAGTTGCAGAAGAAGGCCTTGGATGATAAGTTTCTGCAAGTGAGATATTCTCTCTAGAGCACCATGGAGTAGCACTACCTGAAGAAACTGGGCAGTTTGTTTGGCATTTCTTTTCTAGCTCCAGAAATCCTAAGCTTGTCTTTTGATATAAGAGAATATTATTCTAGCTGAGGTTTGAAGGACTGACATGGTATTTTCAAATTTGAACTGATGTGAATGGAAAGTGCTGTATAAGAATACCATGTGGAAAGCAAAGGTTCAAGAATTATAAAATGACAAGAATCAATGTGTGGGTTCATTCTCCTCTTAATTAATCGTGGTTTGACTAACTGCTTCTTTTGTGTATATTCGTACAAATTTAGCCACGTGGCAGAATGAAGGCCCACAAAAGTGGTGAAATTTTTATGAGAAGAGTCAAATATGCTGATCGGCCATATAAAATTAGAATGGCGAGTCAAGACTAACTTTGTGATGGCGACATACATATTACTCGTACAAAGCATGAGTTCGTTTAATGCAAAGTTAATGATAGTACATTAAGATTTTCGAAATATCACATTGACCCAAGCCACTATGGTGGGCCAGCTATCGTGTTCTTGTGGAAGGTTGAATAGACTCATTAGTGTCCTTGCAAATTTTGGCTTAGATTCAATTTAGTGGTTGACTGGGAAACTTGAACAGCTTTTGATGTTATTAGTAATTCACTAATGTGCCACTTGAATATTTATTTAATCGAACAGAAATCGATTCTTTAAGTCTCATTTCTGCTGCTTAGCTCAATGCTGGAATATTGATTACTTATTCACCAAATATCTCAGTTTAGATAGCGATAAGATCATGAAGAGCCAACTAAGTACCTAACTCAACACATGATAAGAGCATATGAGATATAGTGTGGGCTAATTCATTTTTAGTTGTAGTTCACTATATTTGGTTAGTTTTTCTAATATGCATTTCCAAAAGCTGGAGGTTACCGTAATATGTCCTCTCTAGAAAATGATTTTTATTTTTATGAAAATTAGTAAAACAATCACTTTAAATGAAATCACTGAAAATGCCCTTAAAGTTCGATTTTCAATAAAACATAACCATTTCTTAGTAGATGCATAACATTTGAGGGAAATCTTGAAAGATCTCAAGACAAATTCGGTACTCTAGAATTCTAATTTTCTTGGATGATAGTTGGATTAATTCTCCGAATTTCACACCTACATACGAAATTCCAGTGTCCTCCCTCTCACGCAAATGAATTGATTTTGAGAGCATTCCTTCAGTTTTTGACAACTTTCACTTTCAACTCGATTACGAACTTCGGGATTTTTAATTTGCTTCAAACGAGTTTGATAAGGAGGAATGCTTCCTTCAATAAAGCTACTCCCATTAAAAAGCATTTTTTCACTCATTTGTGATTTAGTCAAACTCTCTTTCAAGACAATTATTTTTCATCTATAGAGATGGTTAGAAATGTCTTCAGGACAACTAAAAATGTCTAGTGTGCCCAATTGCGAAATGAATCTTTTTTGGAAGCTCTTAACATTTGCCTTAAAAGGTTACAAGTGAACATTTTTTAGATTNAATGAATCTTTTTTGGAAGCTCTTACCATTTGCCTTAAAAGGTTACAAGTCAACATTTTTTAGATTTCCCCAAAAAGTACCCATTTT
Organism: Fraxinus platypoda; assembly: GCA_903798405.1. Lineage (NCBI taxonomy): Eukaryota > Viridiplantae > Streptophyta > Magnoliopsida > Lamiales > Oleaceae > Fraxinus > Fraxinus platypoda. The sequence continues at coordinate 16,344 of CAIGRT010006282.1, forward strand.
TTTTTCTCTCACTACAAAAAAGGAAGCCTATTTTTTTGGGGAATTGTGTTTTATAATTTTTGAAAAATGTGTAATTAAAAATATAGAAAAAAATTAGATTTACGTCTAAAAAATTACTTTACGAGAGAATGTGATTGAAAATGAAGTTTGGAAAAATGAGGGTTTAAGTAGTTAGAAACTTATAATATTTAACTATCTTATTTTTAATATTATTTATCAGTACTGTTCTCATAAATTATTTGTATTCAGAATTTATTCAGAATTTTTGTAAACTTTCATTGTACACATGTTGTAAATCTAAAATTGCAGTAAAATTGGACTTAAATGGCTTTTCCAACTTTTATCATGCAATGATCAGGTCGCAATGATCAGGTCGATGGTTTACTAAAAACATGTCTATGCAAACTCATACATTATGTATATAGAACAGACGCTTGATGCAGGGGAAGGTCATAGGAAAGACAAAAATCTACACAAAAAGCATTTCAATGAAGAGAAATTCAAGAAAACTTTATTTAATTCAAAACTGGGTTACCTCAAAGGGCTTACAACGTTTAAATAGAGAAAAACCTAAGAAAATTCGGAAAAATTACATAA
>CAIGRT010006283.1:0-12044 GCA_903798405.1 Fraxinus platypoda
ATTACATGACTATTGTTGGGACTGCAATGAAATGAATGGTAGGTACTAACTTGTCAAGGTTTAGCCACTTGGGAATTTTGCCACTTGAGTGATCACGTTTTGCCAAAATTAGAAAACGATTCTCCTTCATACAAAGGGGAAAAAAAAATGTTTACCAAATTTAACACGACTTATCATAATAGTATTTTTATCCTTTTTATGCTTTTGTTTCCAAATAATCCATGTGGCTTCACATAAAAAATCTAATTATCTTGAAAGTGCTTATAAGTTAAAACTGATGAACCATGCTACTTGTACAATGAATTTGATAATAAGTTTGACAATGTGTGAGTTGACAGACATTATGTCCATTGATTTGAAAGATTGTTTTTGAATTCAATGGCGATGATCTATACACCTCACACATTGTCAAAATCATTGTGCAAATTCATTGTACATGTTTAATTCAAAACTGATTGGGTGACATAAGGGCTACTTTTTTATGTTTCTGATTATAATCTGTTCGAAAGTTGTTTATTTTTTGGTTTTCTATTTTGGGAATCCCAAAGAAAAGGTTTTATGGGTTGGCTGATGGAATTGCCCCTAATCATTATTGCTTTTTTTTTTTTTTTTCAGTTTCGTTTTTGGGCTTAATTAATTATTGATTAAGAAATAAGAAAATTAGAGAAATTATGCTTTTAAGTTTCCGTTATGAAAAAATTTAAAACTTATTTTGTTCAGAAAAATCGTGTCTTTTATTTTGCCCCGAATCTCATTAATTGTGATAATATATATCTGATTTTTCCTTTTTTTAAATTCAAATTACACGAAACGGGATCAACTTACCCTTTTAATATTATTTGAAGAGAAACAAATGTTACTTATCTTCTTCATCCTCATTTTGTGTGACGAAAACACCACAATTACTGTCGTCACAATTGTCAGTAGAAAACAAAGTTTCATAATGGGTTACAACTTACACGTCATTCAACATAGGGCACACATTGTAGAAAAAATAACGTCACAGAAGTCACACACATGAACTATGAAGGTCACAATTGCTGAATTATAATTTTACGTCACACGTATTATACGTGAACTACAGATGTTGCTATTGTTGTATTTCACAATTTAAGCCACAATATTGCATGTCACATAAGAATCACAAATAACCAAGAATTTTTGCATGTCATACCAGAAGTGGAATTCCAAATGCCTCCCCTCTATTACAATCACATGCAAATTGCTGATTATCGACGGAAGACAGACGATTTCATATTGTAACGTGTAGAATGGTGGTTGTGACGGATAACATGTGAAAATTTTATGAATCTATGGAAGCACAATTTACTTTTCCTCATTTTTAGAGCGTTAAAATGGACACGGTAAATGTTGACCTTTTCTAGGGAAGGAGTATAAGGAGAAAAAATTAATTATCCTTTAATAACAACCAATTTTTGTCACGTTCTTATCTTATATAAATCGATTATTATCTATTTTCATAAAAATAAAAAAATAAAAAAAAACTACTTAATACTGGACTTAAAACTTATTTTTCTCAAACTTCAATATTTTTAAAAAATGTAATCTTAAAGGTATGATAGTTACAACTTTTCCCTAAAAAACTAATACATGCTTCTAAAGCACATAAATGATAGTAGACTTGGGTTTTAATGTGATTCTCCAAACAAAATAAAATCTAATGAATCACGTGCATGAAAAGATTAAAAAAAAAAAAGGACCATTTTAATTCTTTTAGATACTTTATTTTTTTTTAAAAATTACTTGCCTATAAGAAAGATGGGGGCATAATACCGTAAAATATGTAAAAGTGGACCACGAAAGAACGTGTCTTTATTCAAAATTTCAAATCAATCATTTATGAAAAATGAGTCTCGTACAAATGATCCATGTGACGGGGAACCAGATTATCCTTCTGGGATTTTTTCTTGGGAAAATTGTAGTCACGATATCAAATTTTTCACTTTTATATAGATTTGACCCAAACATTTAATTTGTAGCATCACGATACTAAACCTTTTAATAACTCGCATCTGGAGTCCAAATAGATGAAAACTGTTAGTTTGACCTTTAGTTGACCAAAAAAATCTGACCAAATGTTAACCAATTTTTAAAGGGCAAAAGAGTAACTTTATATTTTACATTTAAAAAAGAAGAAGAAAACACAATTCACTCTCTTCCCCCACCCACCAAAACCAAAAATCAAAAACCACCTAAACCCCATCCACCAAGCATCATCGCCACCAAAATATTCAATTACCTCAACTCCGGTATTTGATTGAAACTCGACAAAGGAATTCCTATCCTGAAGAACACAATTACTAGCTGCAGATTTAAGCAACTTCTAAATATCCTCCCAATCATTTCTACCAAATTCCGATTCACTTCTCACTGTCCGAACAGTTAAATTCATTCCAAATCAATCACATTTGCCCAACAGATGCTAACAGGAATTTTTTAATTTTCTTCTTTTGCCCTCTCAGCCATTCTTCTAGTATGCTAATCAAATGAATAACATGAAAAACAAATAAATTAGGGCTTCATTACGTCAAGAAAAAATGTGCATTGAGGAGGGGGGAGAACAACTATTACAGATGCCGAAGGAGATTGCGGTGGCTGGAGGAGGTGGCAAAAGGAGATAAGGGAATGGGAGAGTGACGATTGATGAGAGTTAAACGATGAAATTCTGACGGAAAATTGGGTGGTTGTGTTTGGGGGAGAAGTAGTGGTGCGATTGTAGGTAATGTGGTAAATTTCGGGAGGTTTTGGCAAAAAGTAGACGGAGGAGGCAAAGGGGATAATGGCAGCGCTGGGTGGCGACATGATGGATGAGTGGAGTTGGGTTCAATTGTAGGAGTTGTGTGGCTTAGGTGGTCTTTGATTTGGGGAATTTGGCCATTTAGCTTGGTCGAACAATTTATTTGATGAAATGGCATTTGACCAATAATAAAATCAAAAAAATAAATCAAAATATTTTAGTTGGAAAAATACAAAATTCTCCTTCAATTATTAACTCAATAACCCTCAATTTTCCTTATTTCATCCCGTCATTTCTCCTTCAAATTCACTGTAAAACCCTAGCTTCTATTTTTTTTTTGAAAATATAATATTGTTCCCTTTTTTATCTTCTTCAATTTTAGGTCCTCAAAATCACAATCGCCCATTTTCTTCTCTCCGGTCATTATTCTTGTTACCGTAAAATCATGTTCTTTATTATATTTTTCACTTATTTATTTGGTTAGCATATCATCTACATTGAAAAATCACATTTACATTTGAGGAAAGACACTCTTAGAAATCTCATATTAATTGTACTTTTATTATGAATATAGTATTAAATAATATTTAGTTGGTGTTGTTTCGTATTTAGTGTTTTTTTTGTGTTGTCTACATCCATTGGATGATAATAGCACTCCAACAGCTATCTCAAATATAGAACATCACTCCGCCGTTATCTACCGCGTAAAACGGCACTACAGTCGTCATTTGCTGTAATTTGATTTTTGAACGAAATAACCTCTAATAATGGACTCATTAACATATATAACACATGAAGATTGACTAGGCATAAAGAACGATTGAAATGACATAACTTTTATATTATTGAGATGGTGAAAGCACAAGTTGTCCTACTCATATATGTCGATTAAGTTAATAAGCATATCTCTTAACTTTTGTACATGTCGTGTGTATATTGCAACATAAATAAGTTCCACTTATTATTTCTTAGAGCAAGACTGAGTCGTGATTGCTTATACTCATGTTTATACATGTAACAACATGGGTGTCATTCCAAAAATTTCATCTATATCTGATTTTTTTCAACAAAACGACCTCTAATAATGGATTCTATAATGCATGTAACATAGAAAAGTTTGACCATGTCAATGAGTTTCACTTATTGCTCTCGGGGCACAGATAAGACGTCACTGATTATACTCGTGTTTACACACATAGCGGCACAATGGTCATTTCATCTTAGTAACGACATTTGTGTTGTTCTGTTGATTTTTCCTGTATTTTGATTTTTTTCTAATGCAAAGACATCCAACAAGTGTAGTTATGTTTCCTACATTTATGTTGCTGTCTTTTAAGTTAAATGTTTGCATTTCATTTGTATATTTCTTTTCAGTTTGTTGTTGTCCAATGATAATGACACATGTGACGTTGTTAGAAATATAAGCGTTCATAAGAACAATGTAGGTGTTCTTACTGAACTTATAAGAGGGAGATAAGTGTCAATATGTTTGTTACAAGCTTTCATGATAACAGAACAAACATTACTGAGATGAAAACATTTATAAAAATGATACAAGTGTTGTTATGTTTGTAATATATGTGTCCATGAGAAGGAATATGTGTTGTTACTTAGGTGAAAACGTCTATGAGAATGGAACAAGTGCCATTACTTACATATAAGCAATCTGATAGGCTCCCACCCACCTCATCCATTCTAGAAGGACTGAGAAGCACCTAGAAGAATATATAAGTAACAGCTTTCGGTTACAAGGAAATGGGAGGGAAAATCGGTTAGGAAGAGAGGCTATAAATAAGAGGAAAAAGAGGCTTAGTAAGTGGGGCAATTATTGGGTAGTCCAGTAGGAGAGATCTAGCCTCTCGAAAGCTTGGAATTGTTCTGTTCATTTTCAGTTTTACTTAGTACTTGTAATTCACTGCAATTGCATTTCAAAAATCAATAAACATTCCCTTGTTCTTAATTTCTCCAGTTAGAATCCTATCAAATTGGTATCAGAGCATCGATCTGAGGGCAATGGCAAGGGGTTATGGATTGGATTCAGTAGGAAGACTACATATAGAAATATTCTATGATGGCGATCCAGATTGGTGGCTGAGGAAAGCAGATGAAATCTTCGCAAGGAACCAATTATCGGAGAGGGAAAAAGTGGAAGCAGCTACGACATGTTGGTTGGGTGAAGCTTGGGATTGGTTTCAGAAGGTAGATCGAGAACAACCTGTGCAAATTTGGAGAGAATTGAAAGGGTTGATGCATGACAGGTTTCGGCCATCTCAGGATTCCATGAAGCAGATGAGGGAGGTAATGAAACCTGATATTCAGAGGGACGTGGAAGCAATAATGAAGGAGGAAAACAATCGACCTGAGGTAACCATCGACGACTGGAGAACAATTGAAATCTTACCATCACCAACATGGACAATGACAGAAAAATTACTGGAGGATATCCTCATCAAGGAGCTGAAATTCACCAGCACAGTCAGCACTTCTGAAATTTTCCCAAAATTGGAGGAAGTTGGCGCATGTAATGGTGGCTCGAACCACCAAGATAAACCAGGGAAAGCTGAGCTTGCAGGCCTAAAAATATTCAAACTGGGATTAAGCGCAGAAGAGTGGAAGACGACCGAAAGCTTTCCCACGCGAACTGTGACCGTGGCTGAGAAATCAACCAAAGAAGCGTCGTCGTTTAAGTGGCTGACAGACGCCGATCTGTGGTCGAAGAAGAAAAGAGGGCCGAGTTACCGCTGTGACGAGCTCTCCAGTGAGGAAGAAATTATCGGCGGCGAAGCAAAGGGGGAGAGAGGAAAAAGGGTCGGGAGCCACTCTTCTGAATCAACCCTTACCTCTGAAACTCTACCAAAATCTAAAGAAATTGAAGCTTCAACAGGCGATCGGAATCGCAGGGAGAACCAGAGGCTGTTCGAAATCATGGTTGCTCCCATACCCTTGTCACTGGAAGAGGGATTGGAGCGTGATTTGGTGAATTGGCTGAAACCCATGATAGGGGCTGAGGTTAAAATGTTGAACCCTAAAGGTTTGGGTCAGATTAGGGAGTTGAGCCAAAGGTTTAATGACCAGAATATAAGGAAGCAAGCCTATCTCAATTATAGCTCAATTCATATAAATGGCCCAATCACTAATTGGGTTATCCCAATTTCAAGCCCGAATATGAATAAAAGCAATTCCAGCAGCCCAAACTCTTTAATAGTTTCTATATATGCGACGGGTTATGGAATTTGTCAGGGAATCATTCTAATTGTGCGTGGTCGGTGTCGAATTTTTTTTTACTGCTTTTGGATTGAAATATCCCATTTTTGACATCAGCCGTGGCGGGGATTCTTGCCAAAAAAATTATTCAACTCATTCTAGATTTTGAAGTCAAGCCACACGTCCACCTTGAGGACAAGGTGGATTTTCGGGCGGCGGGTATTGATAGGCTCCCACCCACCTCATCCATTCTAGAAGGACTGAGAAGCACCTAGAAGAATATATAAGTAACAGCTTTCGGTTACAAGGAAATGGGAGGGAAAATCTGTTAGGAAGAGAGGCTATAAATAAGAGGAAAAAGAGGCTTAGTAAGGGGGGTAATTATTGGGTAGTCCAGTAGGAGAGATCCAGCCTCTCGAAAGCTTGGAATTGTTCTGTTCATTTTCAGTTTTACTTACTACTTGTAATTCACTGCAATTGCATTTCAAAAATCAATAAACATTCCCTTGTTCTTAATTTCTCCAGTTAGAATCCTATCACAATCATGCCCCATCCGTATCCCTAGAATGATATAGGAGAAATATATGATAATGACATGTATTTTTACCAACTTGATATTATACAATTTATGTCATTTTAACCATTCTTTGTCACATGATGGACATTTATCGTATATAATATATCAAAAAATATAAGAAATCAACAAAACATCACATGTACCGTTATTGAGCATAAAACAGTCCTTGTGTCGTTATTAGCATGAAAAAAGTGTAAAAAGTGCATGTTTATGATTTCATAGTTTATTTGTATTGCTAAGTTAAAATCCTGCAAGCGTACGGGTTTGTTGTACAAGTAATAATTGTGATGATAGAATTATCGTCCCACAGGGAATAAACTTAATTCTAGTGTATTCGATATATTTAAATTCGTGATTATAACAAAATATGTTTGGTTTATATCTTATTATGTTTTATAACTACGAAAGCAATGAATATTGGTTTAGATTAAAGGTGACGAATGTATTGGATTTCTGACTCCACTAATCAATTCTTAATTTTACTCCTCAACTTGTGATAGTTATTTCAATCCATGCAGTTGTGATGATAGATAATTCCACTTCACTGAATTTATAAACGTCCATGCCTAGAGAGTAACAACTTGAACTTATTCATGTTGTAAGATGAATGAGAAGTATACAAAAATTGAGAGATATCCTCATTAGTTAATAGATAATAAAACGGCACTTGTGTTGTTCTGTTAGTGAACATGAGTATAAGCAGCGTCACCCGTCCGTGCTTTGAGAACCAATAATTTGAACTCATTTAAGTTGTGAGATTGACATGACATTTACAAAAGTTGAGAGATGTGTCATTAAGTATATTTTCTAACTAATTAATACAATGACTTGTTATTTCACCAACTCGATATCATATAATCTATGTCCATTCAACCGTTCTTTGTCATATGACTTTCTTAAGTTAGAAGGTCCAATACTTGAGGTCTTTACATTGTAAGAAAAGAAAAATATAAAAGAAATCAACAGAACAACACAAGAACCGTTACTGAAATGAAAATGGTCATTGTGTCGTTATGTCTATAAACACAACTATAAGCATCAACGGCTCGTCTGTGCCCCGAGAAAACAAAAATTTGAACTCATTTAAGTTTCAAAATGGACATGTCGTTTAAAAAAGGTTAGAGATATGCTCATTAATTATATTTTCTAATGAATAATATAATGACTCGTGATTTCACTAAATTGATATCATATAATATTTGTCAATTCAATAGTTTTTGTTCACGTGATTAACCTTTTTGACTTTCTTAAATTAGGGGGTCCAATGCTTGAGGTCGTTGCGTCGGAAAAGAAGAAAAATACAGGAGAAACCAACGGAAATGGCACAAAAGCTGTTATTGAAATGAAAATAGGCTTTGTGTCATTTTTCTGTAAATACGAGTATAAGCATCCATGACCTATTCGTGCTCCGAGAACCAGTAAGTTGAACTCATTTATATTGTAAGATGGACATGATATGTACAAAATTTGAGAGATATGCTCATTACTTAATTGATATGAATCAGTAGAATAACTTGTGCTTTCCCCAACTCAATAACATATACTCTATGTCATTTCAACGGTTATTTATCCACATGGTCAGCCTTTAAGTCCTACATACATTAGAGGGTCCATTCTTTGAGATCGTAGTGCTGAAAACAAATCAAAATATAGAATAATTCAACATAATGATACAAGTGACGTTATTTAGTAGAAAAATGACCCTTATGTCGTTTTGTTTGTAAACACGATTATAAGCAGCCACGCCCCATCCGTACCCCAAGAAATAATAAGTTGAACTCATTTAAGTGGTAAGGTGGATATGACATTTGCAAAAGTTGAGAGATATGCTCATTTATTATATTCTAATGAAAACAATAGAACAACTTGTGCTTACATCAACTCTATATCATCTAATCTATGTCGTTTCAATCGTTCTTTGTCATACGATCAACCTTCATGTCTTACATACGTTAGGGGCCCACTGCAGATGTCATTGCACTGAAAAAGAAATAAAATATAGGAGAAATAAAAAGAAAGGCACAAGAGCCGTTACTGAAATGAAAATGCCTCTTGTGTCGTTCTATCTATAAACACGAGTATATTCAGCTACGGCTTATCCATGGCCCGAGAACCAATAAGCGGAACTCATTTTCGTTTTAAGATGGACACGATACATACAAAAGTAGAGAGAGATTCTCATTACTTAATTGACGCGACTCGGTATGATGACTTGTGCTTTAACCAATTTGATAACATATAATTTATGTCATTTGGATCATTTTTTGTCACTTAGTCAACATTTATATCTTACATACGTTAGGGGATCCATTGTTGGATGTCGTTGCATTGAAAAAAAAAATCAAAATATAGGACAAATCAACAAAACATGATACGAACCCAGTTACGGGATCAGCATGGAACTCGCGGAATTGATTTGAAAATGCCGGGAAAGCCCAAATCCAGGTTGTAGACGATAGGAATCTCGACTCGAGCCTCACGATTCAAGAACCTAAGGTATATTAAATCTTAGACCCGTTGATATGCGAAAACAAGAACCTCGATTTGCGAACGCCACAAAGGGTACCTAATCCTTTGATAAGTTCTATGGATGAATGCCACAAATATTCAACATCTTTGATAAGTTCGAAATTTCATGGAAGAACCCATGGAGAGAAAAGTCTCAATTTTTATTCATAATGTCATAAACTTCTTTTACAATGATAGAAAATCCTATTTATACTAAACCCTAGAAGCTAGTTAAAACCAGAAATAAAAAGATTACAAAATATCAATTAAAATAGAATTCTAACTAAACTAGGAAATTTCGNACAATAATAGAAAATCCTATTTATACTAAACCCTAGAAGCCTAGTTAAAACCGGAAATAATTCTTAAAAGATTACAAAATATCAATTAAAATAAAATTCTAACTAAACTAGGAAATTTCGGAAAAAAGAAATATTCTTCCCGGATTTGGTCTATGCGACCCAAACTATGCGGCCCCTTCAAATCTCTGCTGCATGGCATGCGACCGCATGCCTGTTTTCCCTATGCGGTAGCATAGGCTTTATTTTTACCACCAAATTATTTCTCGTTTTCAACGCTTTCCAACTCTTTTCGGCCCTCGACCCCAACATGAAACTTGATCTTTGGCTTGTTGTCTTCAATATTATGGACTTCCTTACTTGAACATGTAAATGATCGACTTTGTCAACTCTTTGAAGTCTCAAACTTGGCTCTAGCCTCTCTCCAACATGCTTCAGATTCTTGATAAATAGTGGCGCACTCCGGATCATATCATCCCCTCTCTCTTCGAAAAGGATTCGTCCAGAATCCATGCTTTGTGACCACATAGGGGATAACCAACCTGCTACAAGTTTAATCACTGTACCACCTGGATCAAATGGAAAACTATTTTCTTCCTGGTAGAAGATCAATGCATGGCATCCAAAAGCTTTGTAGATATAAATGAATTCAATCAGCCANCCAACCTGCTACAAGTTTAATCACTGCACTACCTGGATCAAATGGAAAACTATTTTCTTCCTGGTAGAAGATCAATGCATGGCATCCATAAGCTTTGTAGATATAAATGAACTTAATCAGCCATAGTTGTTGTGGTATGAACTCCCAATATCCATCACACAGATCAAAGTGTGATAGTCCCAATGGCTTCCTTTTGCAAGTTTGTAATGCTCCAAAAATAATCTCCATTGGCAAGTAACCGTGCTTTCTCCATGTCTTACCCCGCCTATGTGATTGTAACAATGGTACGGTTAGTGGACTTATGTTTCTCCTCTGATCATCTTTGTAGCACAATCCCTTGCATATGAACTCCTTCCAATGCCTTTGAAACACCGTCGTCACCTCGGGAATCACAAAGTCAATTTTCGGCAAATAAGAGAAATTCAACTGAAGCTCAATTCCTGGATCGGGTGGTATTCCAATGGGGTAGTTTGCTGGAATTAAATCTTCGGTAACCCGCAAAACAAAATTAGCCAAACGAGGGGGAAGTTGTTAGTGTTTACCAAAGCCTCCTCATCTTCACACTCCTCGTCATATTGGTTTACTTCCAACTCCTCCTTCACCTTCGAAGACTCTCCTTCAATTTCCTTTTGTAGCTCTACTTCCCCTTTTAAAATTTCACGCTCAATTTCTTTTTTACTCTCTTGTGGCACTTTCCCTTTTTCCTCAAAATCAACCACCTCACTATTTTCTCTCGAGCTCTCCACTTCATCATTTCCGCTCTTACTCTCATTTCCTCTTAATCCCTTCTCTCCCTCACTTCTCACTTTGAGTTGATCTTCATACGCCTGTTGTGGTGTCAAGTCAACCATAGTGATTTTCTTCCCGTCTTGAAGAAACTTATACCAGTTCCTTCCCACATCATACACAGCCTTCCGTTCATGTCGCCAAGGTCTCCCAAACAAGATATGAAAGGGTTTCAATGGCACCACATCAAACCAAATCTCATCAATATATCTCCCAATAGCGATATTCAACAGAACCTGCTTGTTCACATATACATTCCCACACTCTTTCAACCAACTCAGCCTATAAGGCATAAGGTGTTGTCGTAAAGGTAACTCCAATTTCTCCACCATTGTGATACTAGCCAAATTGGATATGTGCTCCTTATCAATTGCAAGACTACATACCTTGCTACCCACATAATACCGAGTTTGAAAAATATTTTCCCAATCATAATTCATTCTCTTATGTAGGTTTATTCTCGAAGACTCAAGAGAATAAGGAAATTTGATAATTGGATGAGTGAGTAATTTAATCCAAGAAAGTGGTTCTTGAATTTGGGATTAGAATTGAAGAAATAGATTTTTGGAATTGGAGTAGATATTAGGTTATTGAACAATTTCCAAGAAATCATAATTTTTTTCTCTTTTGGATTGTACAGATGAACATTAATTTTTTTTTAAAACTCAAGAATCAACTACGATAACAACGAAACAGACGGAAGTTGATTTGGACTCAAATTGAGCACAAAAACAACTTTTGAATTTTTTTTGGAATTTTTTCTGATCAAAGACTCAACAATATTACTGGACACAAGAACACGAAGAACAAAAGACTCAAACAACAAAAAAGATAGAACCTGAATCTGGAGCCAGGCTCTGATACCAAATGATACGAACTCGGTTACGGGATCTGCGTGGAACTCGCGGAAATGATTTGAAAATGCCGGGAAAGGCCAAATCCTGGTTGTAGACTATAGGAATCTCGACCCGAGCCTCACGATTTAAGAACCTAAGGTTTATTAAACCTTAGACCCGTTGATATACGGAAACAAGAACCTCGATTTGCTAAAGCCACAAAGGGTGCCTAATCCTTTGATAAGGTCTATGGATGAACGCCACAAATATTCAACATATTTGATAAGTTCAAAATTTCATGGAAGAACCCATGGAGAGAAAATTCTCAATTTTTATTCATAATGTCAAAAACTTGTTTTACAATGATAGAAAATCCTATTTATACTAAATCCTAGAAGCTAGTTAAAACTGGAAA
>CAIGRT010006301.1:0-19611 GCA_903798405.1 Fraxinus platypoda
CTTGTTTGGGAGGGATTTTAATCGAATTAAAATTGAAAATATAGCCGTTATTAGGTCTCACTCGCCTAATAAAAGTCAACAATAACGGCTAGTTTTTCAATTTTAATCTCTACCAAACAATCTGATAATTGTATTTACTACCCATGATGCTTATAATTATAATAAATGATTAAAATAAAATTTATTGATGATAGTCATGCATGCTTGATGATGTAAATCCTTGCTCTCGTGACATGATATTATTCATTTATAGTATAAAATATTTAAAAAGAAAACACGGTAAGAACGTAATTTAACAAATAAACTTGTCCCTTTTCGGTTTCATTAAAATTCATATTTCTACCCTCTTTATTCGCAACTAAGTAAACACGTAAAGGATGACAACCAACACACGTACTATTCGTCACAATCTTTGAATTCAATGGTTGAAAGTAAGCAAGATAAAACCCAACTTGAAAAGATGTGAAGTTGATATCATTGATTATTTCTGGTTATTATGGTTTGTTTGGATGACAAATCATTGGATTACATAAGAATTTAATTCCCAATAAGATCATGGAGTGGGTCCATGGTCGGTTGCTTATTAAAATCTATTCACATGTTATGTGACCCTATCATGAACTAAGGTAGGGCAATGCATGTGACACCTATCATAAATTGGTGGTAAGTTGTTGGGTTAATCATGGTCAAGTGGTTGTCTCTTTTATTTGTTTTCCAACCTACATAGTACTAGACAAGGAGGATCCTACGTGGGACTTCCACCATGTTTGGTTATGTTTACAACCAAATAAAGTTACTTTTAAGTAACTAGCAAGAATTACTTATAAAACAAATTATAAAAAAAATTATCTTATTTATAAGTAAAATTTTAGTAGATACGTTGATATGAATACAACTTTATACAAGACAAGGGCATAAAAATATTATTATCATGATATCTTTAGGGTCTGTTTCAAACTTTTAAAAAGTCAAAAGCTGTTTTGAAGATTAAAAAAAGTATTTTTGTACATATATGTGAATAATTTTCTAAAAGTATTTTGTCTTGACTAAAAGAGATTTTGGAAAAAACTGTCACAAGTTAATTTTATAAGGAAACATTACTATGAGAAGAAGAATTCTTGTCGAGCAAGACCCTTATAAATTAAATGAGGTTGTTAAGTGATATATCGTTCTTCCAATATTAAAAAAAATTATGCTTCTTGTACTAACATCGTCTTTGACATTTTATATGTGTAAGAATTCTGGTCATTGATTGAAAAAAATATTGTTAAAATTAATACACGAAAATCTACCAACTTACACGATGTCAAACTTGATGTAAAACATTATGTACGTGTATCACGATTGTATTAAAAATCTCTAATTTGATCATAAGATGTGAAAATGTCGAAAGAATGATGCAAAAAGTAGAGGAAAAGAATTGAATAACTAGAAATGTTTGTTTGTGTGCACTAATAATTGGTGTTGATAAAGGGCACCACGCTTTAGCAGACATCTTCATGAATACGCTACCTTTTGTCCCCATTCTCTCAGTCCTTGAAATAAATGATTCATTCATACACGCCCTTCCCTACCCTTCAATTAATAGGGTTTGAATGAAATCATTGAAAAAAGGAAGCTAATTGACACCCCACCCCCCCACCCCCTTTTCTTAAAGCATGCCTTGGACCATGGGACAAGCCAATAAACACAAATAAATTTCTCCATTGGAAATATGCACCCTTAAGCACTCCTCACGGACCTCACCTAATAGATTTTCCAAAGTTGATTTTTGGTCAAGTTTTTGAAAAGGTCATCCTTGAATTTTCAAAAATATCTAAGTTTGTTGAAGATGATCAATCGTCAAAATGCACTTGACTCGCACAATTTTGTGTATTTTACATTAAAATAATGTTGTTTAGCACAACTGATGTAAAAAAAAATACATTGGTCCAGATGGTACTAATGTATTAATAAGTGAGAAGTACAATTAAATGAATCACTTAATTTCAACTTTCATTGTGCCTATCACATAATACCTCATGAACTGGCATTAATGGTATTAGATATTATTATTTTTTACATTAGGATTCTACTAGCAACTCGCACCTCCCTGCTCTCCCTCATTTTTTTCTCACGCCGTCCCTTGGATTTTCTCTTCTTCTCCCGTGTCTCTTTTTTTCCCCTTGCATTTTCCACCGCCTACGTCTCTCCCCACTCACCCAAAACTTGTTTTTCGCATTTTCCAGGCGTGTCCTCGGTTCTTTCAATTTGCATCTATGATAACTCCCAAATGACGTTTGTTATTGGAAATTTAGGATGCAATTTTTTTATTCTTCTATATTGAAATAAGGTAATGATTGTAATTTTAATGAAATTTGACTTTTTATTCGTCGAGTGGAGACCAAAATGAAGAGTTATGATTACCTTGCTAAAAACCCACTTGAAAATGAAAAGATATATAATTACACCAACTTTTTCAATCCCCTATAGATTGAGGACTTCATGTGGAAATTTTGCTTAATACCAAATAACCCATAAATTACGTTTAGAACCCTGCCACATACGAAATCAAATTTCAAATTAAATTAAATTAAATTATTTGTGAGCCAGTATTACCATTAAGGATGTCAGAATGGCAATAAACTAATAGAATAAAAGGTAATAATCCAATAAAATTGAGAATAACATAGTTTGGAATAATCCCTTTTATAATTTATATGTTCCAAGAAAATGAAAGAAAATAAGGGCTACACCTTTTCCTTACCAGACTATGAACTTTTTTTTTTTAATACTCGTATTTTTTCCCACAAAATTCACATAATATGAGCTAAAAAAATGCTCATAAGTGGATTTTTTAACACCCTTGAACATCAAACAAAGCCCCATCCAATCACAACATATTTCGGTATATCTACAGATTCACATAGAAATTCTAATTTTTCCATTGCATTTATGACGCTGCAGACTGGTGGTGGTGAGGGGCAGGCTGTGGTGTTTGGGAGAAAGGGTAAAACCTTGGTCTAGATAAAGGAAATGGATTTATGGGTTTTGTTGTGGAGTCAATAGTGGTGGTTCTAGCATTTGTGGCGGCGGCGGCGGAAGTGGTGGCTACACGTTCACAAGAGGGGCACATGGTGAGTGTGGTGGCTGGGAGTTGAGTACAGAATGGATTTGAAGTCTTGAGAGCCCTCAATTCTTGCAACTCTTTGTGTAGCCTTCTGTTTTCTTCAGTTAGTGTCTCACAACACCTCTTCAAATACTCACAATCAACTTCTGTTTGCTTCAACTTTGTTCTGCATAAATACACACATAAATGCATGAATAATCCGGGATTAACGTCCGGTGCACTCACCGAATAATACCTAACAAGGGCCTAATTCAGTACAAAACAGACCTTGCTCTTCTGTTTTGAAACCAGACTTCAACCTGTCTAGGCCTAAGATTGAGCTGCTTTGCGAGTGCAAGCTTTTGTTTCTGCACAATCCAAATGAAGGTCAGAACAAATTTGAAAAGAAAATTTCTTAATTCGTCTTAATAATTTGTACTCACAGGATTAAGGGTGCTGTGTTCTTTGAAGCTTTCTTCAAGAAAAGCAGACTGTTCTTTAGATAATCTGAGCTTCTTTCTTGTGTTAAAGCCATTTTCATCATCATCACTGGCCCTAGATGATAATACTCTTTCGGTCTCTACGACGTCGTTTCCTCCAAGGTTTTCATTTCCAGTATTTGTATTTGTGTACATGCCGAAATCCATCTGAAAGGGTGACCCCACACTGTTTGCGGACGAAACCTCCTCCGCCGGCGGCCTGTTCACCTCCAACCCCCTCGCCGCTGCTAGCAGCCCAACGTTGCCCGATATTGAACCATTCTCTGAACTCCCTGGATAATTTAAAACAAGAACCAGAAAAGACTCACAAAACTGAATAAAAATTTATGCAGAAAATAAACACAGTAAAATACTAAAATCAGATATACTTATTGAATAAACTGAATAAAAAGAGTCTAAAAAATAAAAAATCCGATTACCGTTATCAGAAGACCATGGAAGGGGTTGAAGGTGAGACGGAGTTCGACGAGGGACAGGAGCACGAGGAAGAAGATCAAGCTGAATCGGAGTATTTTCCATGAAATCCTCCCTTGTATCTTCTGAAGTATCATCATCACCACCATCTCTTTCGTGTGATTTATTTTCTTGATTTCCACCATTTGTGTTCAGACCCAACTCCATGCAGAAATTGAAACCATTTTTCTTGATGGGATTTTGCTGTTCTGAGGCACTGTTCTGAGTCAAGAATTCAACAGGTTTTGATGAATCTCCTAAGCTTAAACGCAACTCCATCTCTCATCCTAGAGAGAGAAACTGAAGAGGGATTTCTGATTAAAAGCATCCGAAAGAGTCTTTATAGACAGATTTTCTACCTAATCTACTAATTATAAAATTAATTAATATTAAGACACATCTTAATAGTTTAATCTTTAGATCGAGTAACTCAACATGATATTTAAATCTCGTCATACTACTCATGTAAATAAATTGTTCAGATGTTAGATTTCGATGAAAAAATAAATAAATTTCGTTGTGAGTTGCTAGTATTTTTAGTTTAATAATTATTAATTAATGAGAAAGAAAAAATGGGACAAGGAGTGGTAGCAGCAGACCAAACACACATAAATCAGGTGACAAGTCCTTTTTTCCTTTTCTTTTGAGTTTTTTAAGCAATAATTATTATTATCTTCTAGAATTAATTTTGTTTTAAGGAATTTAAGCTATAATTAGCATAATTGTTCCTTTGACCGACACACTCATGTTGACAAGAACACACGTGAAAGTCCTATTTTATTTAATAGGGTAGTAGAGGTCCCCACCAACAAGATTTTGGGGGACCTTTATAATATTCAATTCTTCTATTCAAACATAAATGGTTAGTTAATTTATAAATAAATAAATAAAAGAATAAAAACATGGTTGAAAATTGTGGGCCTCTTTGACCTCCATTTACGTGTAGAATGCATGTTGAAATAGTAGATTAATAAAAAAAATGTGGTTAAAATGAACGAAATTTTTTTGAGTTGGGTGTAATATTATTTTATTAAAGAACGTGTGGTTGAAAAGAAGAAAAATAAAAATGTATTTTGAAAAAAAATATGAATTAAACACGGTCTGTGTATAATCAATTTTGATTATATATAAATAGAAATAATGATGTGTTTGAGCCACATTATTTTGAAAGAATGTATTTTGAAATAGTAGATTGATAGAGAACGTGTGATTGAAAAAGAAGGAAAAATTATTAACGTGATGAAAAATATTATTTTATTGAAAAATGTGTGGTTGAAAATGAGTAGGAGAATGAAAATGAAAATTTTAATGTGGCTCAAACATGGGCTTAAAATAATGAAAATTATGTAATACTTGTTGAATTTTACGAAATTATAAATAAAAATAGTTTGACGAATTATAATATGTTTGTCTACCATTATTTTAATTTTTTTAAGCTCGTTTTCAGTCACACATTCTGATGATAAAATATATTGCAAGTAAATATTAAAATCATGCGAAACGTGCTCTCTAATTCTAGTATTCTACACACAACGTTTTCATCCCATTCTGGCATGACAAGAAATGAGCGATATGACGAGTTTTAACCCATGTAAATTAGCCGCCAATCACTATTTATCATTTTTTCTTCTTATAATCATTTTCAACTATAAATTTATTATTTTCTCACTATTTTTTTATAATTATTTTCAATCATACATTCTCACAATAAAATATTTTTCATATAAATTCAATTTTATTTTTACTTTTTAATCGTATATTCTTTCAAAATTTATTATTCAAACTCATTCTTTCAAAAAAAAAAATAAAAAAAATTATGGCAAAAAGGTAATTGAAAAAGTGTTGTATAGAGTATTAGTTGTACCATTTAAAATATAACGTTTTAAGCTCGTTTTCAATCACACATTCTGATGATAAAATATATTGCAAGTAAATATTAAAATCATGCGAAACGTGCTCTCTAATTCTAGTATTCTACACACAACGTTTTCATCCCATTCTGGCATGACAAGAAATGAGCGATATGACGAGTTTTAACCCATGTAAATTAGCCGCCAATCACTATTTATCATTTTTTTTTCTTATAATCATTTTCAACTATAAATTTATTATTTTCTCATTATTTTTTTATAATCATTTTCAATCATACATTCTCACAATAAAATATTTTTCATATAAATTCAATTTTGTTTTTACTTTTTAATCGTATATTCTTTCAAAATTTATTATTCAAACTCATTCTTTCCCAAAAAAAAAAAAAAATTATGGCAAAAAGGTAATTGAAAAAGTGTTGTATAGAGTATTAGTTGTACCATTTAAAATATAACGTCAGATAGACGCGTGTCCGAAAGCGATTGGCTATAACATAAACAACCTGGGAGTTTGGGCAAGTGGCTTAAATGGAATAATGAGTGAATAATAAAGTAAGAGATAAGCATGAGATTTGACCAATGATGGTTAGCGCAGGCACAGGTCAAATCGTATCCGATTGCTTTTTTATTAGTCCAAGAAAAAGCCACGATTATCTGTAATTCTAATTAAGACTGCTAAACCTGAATACTTTTTCATAATCTCACGCTAGGCTTTGTTTGGTGTGCAAATTTTCATTATAAGTGGAAATAGTAATTAATATGCATAATTGTCCTCAAATTTTTCCTTCCAACTATACAAATAATTGAACAATAATTCTGCTACTCATATTCCTCCCTCTACTGTATCTCACCAAACATACCCTGGGAGACCTTATCTTCGTCAAAAGCGTGTGAATAGTACTAAGCCGGCACGGGGGAATTATTTTTAAGGTCACTGTCTGTTTCCCCATAATTCATGCCACCATACAGTTTCTTTTTCTTCTCCTTTTCAAAGTAATATTATTGTCATCATTAAAGGCTGCATCACTTTCAATAATTGCAATAATCCTAAAAGCGTGACATTTGCTGCCTTTGACGACGCGTCTTAACAGGTAACTGCCGGTCACCCTATTTTTCACGCTTTTCATTTATTATTATTATTGTCTGCTAAACTGTATGCCGACTCACCAACCCCTAAAACATAACACGTGTCCATTGAAAAATTAATGTTATCCATCCCCAGTGAAATTATAAACACAGTCTAGGTGGTTCTAAATGACTTATTTAATTTCACATATCATTTAATGAGTCATCTAGACTGTTTGTAACACCAGTGGGGATGAATAGCATTACTCTATCTTTTTACTTCACCAAATTAGCAATTATTTTTCTCTCTCTTGTTTTCAACCATACAATCTTCAATACGTAAATTCAAAACTTTTCTTTTTTCTAACTACACATTTTTCATCAAAATACTATTTCTAAATGTATTTTGAACAAAAAAGGGAGCTCGAACAGACTCTTAATCTAGAAGCAAGTACTACTTTGTTCAATTTCTAATACCTATGTACCTTAATAAAATAAATTGAGTATTTAAAAAAGACTATCACTATAGAAATTCTTTTTTAACAAAAAATTCCTAAATAAGAAATCGTATTGAAAATTGGATAAAGAGGAAAATGGTCTTAGTACGTTTTTCCAAAACAAGAAACACATAAAAAAAAAATCCAATAAACCGGCTTTGTGAAGAAGCAATTGATTGTTGACATGAATCATGTAATATAATTAACGTCGTAGAATTTTTCAACTCTAATTTGTTGTTGATAAATTTTTGTTTTTATATCTGCAAAGACTATAGTGTAACTAATAGTGCAAAATTATGTTTTAATTAATTATTTCGATTTCCAGTTTTTAATCGACCCTGCGTTCAAAATTTTTTTTATGAACGGTTAAATTTATAAATACAGAAAAAACGAGTAGTGAATAATTATATATAATTAATGAATCCATTAAAATGTCTAATTTTTTTATCCATAATAATTTAAAACTTTTGCTAAAAGAAATTTTAATTGGCACCAAATTGTATTTAGGCCACGTTTGATTGCACTTCAATTTCATGAAAGATGAAAATTAAATTCCATTTTCCACATTTCTGCATGTTTGATTGTCCAAATTTTCCATGGAATTGGTTTTCCATCTTTCACCCACGTGCTCACATTTTCTTGGTCTTTGAGGAAAAACTTTTTTAGGCAACTTTTTTTATTTTTTTTTTATTTTTGGCAATGGAAACTAATTATATCACCAATTATAACAAATTATATCTATTTAATGAATAATTTTCATGAAAAACAAAGATAAACGAACACCAAAAGATTCAAAATTTCAATATTTTTCAAGTGAAAAATTATATTCATCAAACACAATTAATTGACAATTTTCAATAAAACAAGTTATAGGCAATTCAATTCCTGAAATTCATTTTCTTTTTACTCAAATTTCATTCTTGTAATTAAACGGACCCTTAAATATTGAGCATCACGCGCAAGAATGTGAAATCGAAAGGGGGAGAAAGAGACCACGTGAGGGTCACAAGAAAAGTCAACGAGGAAATAAAGTGTGCAAAAAGCTAAACGCCTAAAACGGGGTAGTTTTGGGGGCACGCGATGCGCGCATGGTTAGGCAGGTCAAGTACTTGTTATTGGCCCAATAATAGAGGGCTTCATTATTGAATTGTTTAGTTCGATTTTAACTTCGCTAAGAATCGGACCAAATTGAATATAACTAATCTTTTATCCACTATTAATAGAAAATATGTTGTCACATTATCGGTGGACAACATATATCGTACCTACCACATTGAATACTTATTAACAATTTTATATGTCGTAATGAAGTTGAATGAACGAAAATTAACTAGTTTCAGTTCAATTAGGTTTGATCAAATTCTTTTTATGATTCACAAAGAACTATAAGGGATAAGCAATTTTATAGTTTGAATTTGATGATTTTTGCTTAAAGCGGCAAAAATATTACTCTATTCGTTCCATTTATACATGCTAGTATTTTTTTTTTTTTACACGAATTAAGAAATCTTATTTAATATTATTAAAAAAATATTTTTTTGTCAAAAACTTTTATAATTTACTTGTATTTAATTATCAATAATTAATAGTATATTATTCTTGAAAATAGTAAAGAAATTTAATGATTAGACAAATTAAATAAGGATATATTAACAAATGAACAAAATAGATCATTTTCAATAAAGAAGCAGGGCTATATAATTGTGATAGAGAAATACAAAAAATTATCATATATAAATGAGACGAATGGAGTAATTATTTCAATTGAAATATAATGTCGAGGCCGAATTACATTTCGATTCTTAGATTATAATTTGTTAAATTATAATTTAGTTGTCACGGTTGATAACATGTGTGTGTGTGTTGTGGTGGGTTGGGTTGGGTTGGGTGGGGTGGGTTGGGGTGGGGTGACTGGTGAGGGGAGAGGGGTGCAAATAGTTGCAGTATTTGAAGGGGACAAGTCTCCAACACTTGCAATCATTAGTATGGACACAAAATCTCTCCTATTCTTTCTCTTTCTCACTCTATATGTATATACTCTCCTACTCTCTCTCTCTCTATATGTATATGTGTATATATATTTGGACCGTTTGAGTACGTGGGTCCACAAAGTGTCCTCTTCCATGGAAATTATTGTAGTATTGATTGAGTCTCCCAGCCTTCACGTCGTCCTCACACCATCAATCATCATGCTTACATGGACATAGCGGTTACAAACAGGTCGAGCGGCTCGTTGGCTCGACCATTCGACTCATGGACGAGCCAACGAGGGTTTTTTTTTTTTGTTTTTTCAAAGGCTTATCTTAAAAAAAAAAAAAAAAATTTGAAAAATGGATGAGCTCGACCCACAAGCTCACAGGCTGAGGTCGGCTTGGCCCACGAGTAACGAGTCGAGCAGAAGCTCGACTCGTGATCGTCATGAGCCAAGCTCGTACGTATTAGGGTGCCACCTCTATATGTACATCTTATTTTACATTATACCACGTGACGACACATGATTGGACAATTAAAAAAAAAAAAAAACTGTTTTGCACAACACTTTTTGAATTTACACACAATATCAAAAAAGACGTACAGCATGAAATGTACACTTAGCATAATTCTCACTCCTTCGTGTTATTAAAATTAAACTTGATTTGTTAGTTTTCTAATATGTTTTTATTTAATATGTCTTGTTATCAACAAATATGAATTACTCTCATTTAAATCATCATTTAATGTAAGGTTATACTAGGGAAAGTGTAAGAGAATTTTATATTTCCAATTATATTAATTATATTTTCTTAATTTGTGTAAAAATAAAAATAAGTTTATCTTTTTGGGGACGGATAGAGTATATTATTCTTCGAAAAAAAAAGGATCATCGAGGAATTTGGATACTAGGGAATAATGAACTTTCTTTACAAAAAAAAAAAAAGGAAATTTCTTTGTTTATAATAAGAGAAAAAATAAAGTTTATCTAGGTCTTCGGGTCTAACCATTTCTTCTCACCAAACTGCTTAACATGTTTAGGGTCTGTTTGTTAGGACTTTGAAAAGTCAAAAGTTACTTTTACGACTAAAAAACTACTTTTGAATGTGCTTCATAATTTTCTAGAAGTGCTTGTTAAGTTATAAAAGTTTTGAAAAGAAGTTGAATGTGTGTAGTTAAGTCAAAAACTCTTTTATAAAATGCAAAATTAAAAGCATAAATCTTACCAAATTGGATTGAATTAAAGTAGACAAAATGAAGATGAGATATGATGAGTAAAATAATGCACCAATTTTTATTTTATTTTAAAAGAAAACCCAAAATTTGATTGTGGACTTTTTTAAGTCCTAATCATCATTATACAAAATCACATTTCACGTTGCCTATTAATAATGACACTTTATTGTTTCTTTTTTCTCACTTTTCCTCCCACAATTAATTAATATTATTATTATTTTTAGATATTCACTACTTTTTAAATATATATTTCATAAATAAGGAATTGTATAAAAAAAATTGAATAAACTCGGAAAATAATATAGGGCTTTATTATTGAGTAACGCATGACGTACCTCCTTAATAATTTCTATGAATCTCTATGTGCAATTTCTAAGATCACTTGCAGTTCAAAAAAATTAAAAATATTGAAATAATTAAACCGGTTACGGATGGACTATGTAGGGCTTTTACACTTTTTGTTCAAGGCCACAAAATTGATAATATGTTTTGAGTTAATATTAGTTTGTTAATTCACACAAATCAACTTATATACATGTATGCAGTATCTATGGGTGACAATAGATCGAGTTGAGTTAGGTCAGCGCGTAGAAACCTAAGATCGGTTCTCGTCCACAAACAAGGCTTGGCTCATGGGCCTCATGGGTCGAGCTAAGTCGTCCACAAGTCCACGAATAAACTAGGATAGCTCGTTTTTAGAAATTGATAAAATAAACTAAAAAGTGAATCGATCTGCGGGTTTAAGAAGAGCTAACTAGTGAATCCTGACTCACGAGTCGACTCAACCCATAGCTTATCTCAAACGAATACGAATCACACATGAATCAAGCCGCGAAGAATCGACGAACAACTCGACCCATTTAGTATCCTTGACATATGAAGAGGACAAGTATTCAACGTATGTAATCATTAGAATGCACATAAAATCTCTCCCTCTCTCTATTTTAAGTGCTTATGTATTTGGATTATAATGATTGTACAGGCCACATGGGCCTTGTACACAGCATGATTTTATGTATAAACGTAGGTCCATCTAGTGTCCTTTTGTATGACAATTATTGTAGTAGTGATTGAGGGCCTCATGCCCATGCATAGTGTGTATTGTCCCATCTTGCTTCGTGATGGTCCTCCTACGTCCCATGTTAGATGTATACAGCCTTTTTTCGTCACGTTTTTGATCTTCATAATTTATTATTGATACGTAATTATTTATGCAAAATGAGGGAAAGCTGACTTTATTGAGATTTGAGACTAAAATAATCTGAACTAAAAATAGGAAAACTGAAAAATAAGAAGGAAATATAGTTTTGAGTTTTTTCTTATTTTTATTACAAAATTAGTTCTAACATGTTTTGGTTTGAATTAAAATCTCAAATCAAATTCAACAATTAATTTTAACTACACATTCCATCAATTTTTATCAAAATTTACTAAAAATCTAATTTTAATCTTTACCAAAGAAGGAAAATGTGCATTTTCTCATTTTGCACAAATAAACGAGGGCCCCAAAAAAGTGAGAGAGAGACTATGGTATCCACTATATATTTGACATGTGGCGTGTAAGACATCGTAAAATAGAAATATATATTATTTTTAAATATACGAACTATATTTTCTGAAAAGAGTTCACTCCAAAGGACTTGACATATCATTACAAAGGAACCAACGAATTTAATTTTCTAATATGTAAATCGAACTTCCAATAGAAGATTGCCACCAAAATTTTCAAGAGATGATTTCAAGATTTTGAGTGAATAAAACAATATGAAAAATTGGATCACAATTAAAAAAAAAAAAAATTATAAATAACTTTCAAATATGATCATTCATTCAAAAGTAGCGACCTTTCATAAAGATTGTCACTTTAAAATGAAATCTTGGAATGTAAATGTTCCATGAAAAGGGACAAGAACAAAAACAAAATATCCTTTAAATCAGAAAATACAACTTATCACATTTAAATTTCTTTCTTCTTTTTCCTTAAAAAAACGAAGACAATTTCTCCATTCAACCTAGCATGTTTGTTATTGAGTTTGATTATTATCAACGTTTAGAGTTTGTTTTTGGTACGCGAACTGACGTACACGAATAATTTTAAAATCCAGAGTTCAAATTACTCGATAAAACACGCGACTCAAACTGGTTTATTTAATTTCCACCATTTGTTATTACAAGTAATTTAACATATTTGGTAAGATTAATTAGTTAATATTGGAAAAAAAAAAAAAAGGAAAAAGTTAACGAGCAGCAAACAAATGCAGCAATTCATGCCATGGAACAAATTTCATACAACTGAAATGAGTGAGAATCGGCCGAGTGATCAGAGTCAAGAAGCACATCATGCTAAGCTTGTACTTTTGGATGAAATTGTTAAACATGGTATCCAAGGGTCACGCTTGACCCTCACCACTATTCATTTTAGAAGTTTGTACCCGTATCATTGCCCCAAACTTTGCAGAAAATATAAATTTAGCATACACGTAAAGGGACTTGTGGAAGACTAAAATTAAATACGTCCCACTTTAGGGCTTAAGCTTTCATATGAGGTGGTTCAACAAGTTTAAACAAAGTTGACACGTTCGTATTGAACGGATTTGTATTTTCAACTATTGCATTTTGATTACATTGGTACTTCTGCATGCATTTTGAAACCTTTGAATGCAAAAGCAGGGATGAAGATAAAGACAATGCAATGCACACATGGACCCCGGCTACCCTCCTGAGTTGAAATCTGTTGTCCTAGTTTGACTGGCTCACTGTTAAATTTTTGACACCTCCATCCTAACCTAACAACAGCTGATGTGCCGAACCGAGGTGTAAAAATTTCGTGGTGAAACAGTCAAATAGGGACAGCAAATCTCAACTCATAACCCTCTAACCAAAGAAATAACAAAATCTGGCAGTACTCAAAAATCACTCAAATGGGAAGATAGACAGGAAGAAAGGGGCAATTTGTACATCAGTAAAAGTGTAGAACTGTAAGAGTGATGATAGTCAGATGATACAGTCAACAAACACAATGGGAAGAAAATACTGAAGCCTATAACATTAATATCCAGTAATTTTTAAAAATCCAGCAACATGCTTCCAATCTAAGTAGTTAAAAAGTTCACCTGCAGTTGGAGTGCATATCCAATTCTCAGATGCCAATGTCCCAGTAGGCATAGCATTGAGCTATATGAAGCTAAAACAGAAGAAAGAACTTCTGTTAATAGAGCATACGAAGAATAGAATGTAACTATTCCAACAGAAACTGAAAAGCATCAGTGATAAGTGCAAGGAATTGCAAGTTATGGCTGCAAAACTTGAGGTCAAAAGGAAGAGAACAACCCAGATGGAACAGCGTTCAGTTTTTATCATTGTAATAAAGTAGGGGAAAATCTTTCTCAATTGCCCCAATATAGATGGGAAATATTCATATTGGGAGCAAATATAAAACTAAATGGTAGGAATTCTATACAACAGCAAAGTACTTCGTTGCTGACACCCACTTCCATATATGCTAACTTTATATTACTACTCTTCTTTGAAGTCAATTCCACAATGATGTCATCTAAATAGTCGAGAGGATATATTTAATGCTCCCAGGCAACATGTGTAAACAACATTTATAGATGGAACTACTGATTAATCTTGAAATGAAAACATTACTACTGATCCACAGCCCCCACAACAATTCTTTCACTCCTAGCCAGTGAGCCTGTCGACATGCCGTTTCACTCAATTTTTTTCAGGTCTACCCAAGACATGAACCAATCCCCTATATCATTCTTTTATCATCCTCAATAAAACCCATCCAAGAAAATTAAGAAAAAAGACAGAGACTATATCATATATTACTTAGGGGTGTAAATGAGCACGTATATGACCAGATAAAGGTGTTCTGTATCTTCTCCCCAAATTTCTGTATTGTGAAGCCATCAAAGGCGTCCAACCCACATGCACAACATCAATGTAGCCAATAATTCGTAGCCCATGTAAAAACTGTTAGGAAAAACGTGGGTCAAATTTGGCTTGCAACGAAAATGGAATTGAGAAAAATACAGCTAAAAATGGACACGAATATTTACGCGATTCACCAAATTTAGGCTACATCCAAGGGCCAGTAGAGGAGGATTTCACAATAGTAAGAGAATTACAATAACGCTTTCTAAATACAAAGAAATAAAAACAATTAATCTCTCTTGTAATAGGAGAAACTAAGTAGGAAACATTCATGAGAAAACAATATTTCTCTCTATTACTTTTTCTTTCTACTGATAGTATCACTCAAAGACTACAAATTCTCTAAGAATGAAATTTCACTCGAGAATGGGATGCATTTCTTTGCAGCAATCATCCCCTATTTATAGGCTAATTCTCTCCACGTACATTAATGGAAACGTAGAAATTCCAATTGAATAGGACACAAAGAAATTGTTGCCTTCTAGCTTTTACCAATCTTGCAGCATTCTCAATCAGTAACTTTGAAATGATTTTCTTCAACATTAAATGGTATCTTGACATTGTGGATGGTTGGTTAAATAAAGTGGCTTTATCCCAACATTTCTTCCACTTAAAGTCACTTTTGTTGTACCATTTCTATCCTCCCTATATTTGTCATTTCCATGCTACTTACGTTTCCGCTAGGCCAATAGAGGATCGACACCGTGTAAATTTGTCAATACTGATTTGTTTTGTTAACATATCTACTAGGTTGTCCTTTGTATAGATTTTATGTATATCTACACTTCCTTCTTCCACCTTTTCTCGAATAAAGTAATATTGAATTCGAATGTGCTTTATCTTCTGATGAAGTGCTGGATTCTTTGGCAAGTGCAAAGCGCTCTGACTATCACACAATAGAGCAATCTTCTTTTGTTTGTATCCAAGCTCTTACATTAACATTTGCAACCAAATTCACTCTTTGCTAGCTTGTGTAGTTGCTATGTATTTTGCCTCTGTCGCAGAAGTAGCCGCGATAGACTGTAGTTTTGAAACCCAGCTTACAGCTCCTCCAGCAAGAGTAAACACAACTTGTGGTGGATTTGCTTTTTTCAAGATCGTTTCCATAATTTGAATCAACATAGCCTCCGACAACAAAATTTGATCCTCCACAACATAATTTAGCATTTGAGGTACCATTGACATATCTCAAGATCCTCTTTACAGCACTCCAATGCTCTATCCATGACATAATGCAACATTTGAGGTACCCTTTACATATCTCAAGATCCTCTTTACAGCACTCCAATGCTCTTTACCAGGATTTGCCATGTATTGACTAACCGCTCCCACTGCTTGTGCAATGTTTGGTCTTGTACATATCGTAGCAAACATTAAGCTACCCACTGCTGATGCATACGATACTCAAGACAGATCCATACTCTCTGCTTTGTTGCTAGGACTCATACTTGAGAACAACTTGAAATTAATAGGAAAAGGAGTGGACATTGGCTTACAATCTTACATACTGAAGCGACGCAAGATTTTCTTCAAGTAGTTCTTATGACTTAGCCAAATCTTCCTATTACTTTCGTCTCTGTAAATTTGAATCCTTAGAATCTTGTTTGTTGGTCCCAAATCCTTCATTTCGAACTCTCTAGCCTTCAAGTTTTTAACACGATCTTTGTTGGAGCCTCTTACCAACATGTCGCCAACATACAATACAACAACAGAATAATGAAATCACTATCTCCAAATCTCATGTAGTAAGCACACAGATCTGAATTGAGTGTTGTATCCAAGGCTCATGATGAAGGAATCATATCTCTTATACCAACGTCTCGATGCCTGTTCAAGACCGTATAGAGATTTGTTCAACCTACAAACCAAGTTTTCTTTTCCTTTTTCTTCAAAACCTTCTGGTTGGAGCATATAAATATCTTCTTCAAGTTCTCCACGAAGAAATGCAGTTTTTACATCTAACCGCTCCAGGTGTAAGTCGAATGTAGCACACATCGCCAGAACTACTCGAATTGTTGTAAGGTGAACCACAGGAAAAAATATTTCGTTGAAGTCAATACCTTCTTTTTGAGTATATCCCTTCACTACCAGTCTTGCACGATACCGCTCTACTTGGTCATTGCCTTCTTGTTTGATCTTGTGTACCCATTTATTCCAATGGTCTTCCTTGTGGTAGTGGAACAAGATCCCATGTTTTGTTCTTACGAAGAGCTACAATTTCTTGCATTGTTGCCATCCACGGTGAAACTTCTTGGCTATTTATAGCCTCATGGAAATATTGCCTTCCATAATGTACTTTGAGTGCCAAGCTGGTTCTCTTCTTTCCCGTGTTGATTGTCGAAATTCTGGAGCACTATACTCGGCTTGTTCTTCATGTTCTAGTGCTGCTTCTATAACTTCTCGTTCGTCTCCAGCTTCGACTATAGTAGTCTTTGATTCTCTTTCGAAGTGCTATCATTTTCTTTCTCTTGCACCTTTCCTTCTGTAAATATCACATCTCTGCTCATTATCACCTTGTGCAGTGGGATCCCACAGGTTGTACCCCTAAACTCCATCAGCATACCCTAAGAAAATACATTTTCTGGATTTTGGATCCAACTTTGATGTTTCTTGGGTGTTGTACATAACGTACACAGGCACAGGACTTTCAAATACATGTAAGCGAGAATAATCGGCTAGTTTACCGGTCTGCATTTCCATTGGCGACTTCAGATCAATTGCGGTTGATGGTTACTGATTGATCACAAAACAGGCAGTTTTGACTGCTTCTGCCCAGAATGACTTGGCTAGCTCCGCTGTTCTCAACATTGCTCTTGTTCTTTCTAACAATGTACTCTTCATCAGCTCATTCACTCCATTTTGCTGTGGAGTGTATGCTGTCGTAAACTGTCTCTTGATACCTTCTTGTTGACAAAAGTTATCAAATTCATCACCAGTATATTCTCCTCCATTGTCAGTCCTCAAGCATTTGATCTTCTTTTCAGATTTAAACTCCACCCGCTCTCTGCATATTTTGAAGACTGCGAACACGTCTGCCTTCCTCTTGATTGGATACACCCAACATCTCTTGAAGTAATCATCAATGAAAAAAAAAAATTATCTTGCTCCTCCTAGGGACAAAACTGGTGATTGCCAAACATCAGAATGAACTAGCTCCAAGATTNTTTGAAGACTGCGAACACGTCTGCCTTCCTCTTGATTGGATACACCCAACATCTCTTGAAGTAATCATCAATGAAAGAAAAAAATTATCTTGCTCCTCCTAGGGACAAAACTGGTGATTGCCAAACATCAGAATGAACTAGCTCCAAGATTGCTTTACTTCTAATAGTGGAACTGCTGAAATTCAATCTATACTGCTTACTAGTAACAATGCTCACAGAAGGGTAATGAAACCTTTTTGAGCCCGAAGAAGCTCTTGTTCTGAGAGAATTTTCAAATCACGTTCCGACATGTGACCAAGTTTGTGATGCCACATCATCGTTAATTCTTTTGTTGAACTTGTCGATGCGACAGATAATTCTCCTTGTAGTGTCTAAGCACGTACAAATTTGCAGCTATCTTTTCCGCTTTCATAACCACAAGTGCGCCTTTGATTATTTTCATGACACCATCTTGTACACGGGTCTTGTAGCCGATGCTATGTAATTGTCCTAAAGACAATAGATTTTTCTTCAAGCCTTTTACGTACCATACTTTCTGGATAGTGCGAACAGTACCATCATACATTTTCAATTTAATGATACCAACACTAGCGATCTCCAAGGCATGATCATTCCCCATAAACACGGATCCTCCTGAGATAGATTCATAATGATGGAACTATTTCCTCCTTAGTGTCATGTGCCATGAAGCTCTTGAGCCCAATAGCTAGACATTAGAAAAATGTTTTCTGCCTTCAACAACTGTTGTTGCCTCGTTGTATAAAATTTCACCATCATTTGAGATGCTTGCTACACAACCCTGAGCTTTTGACATCTCATAACCTTTTCCTTTGGCTTCTTCATTCTTCTTGAAACTCCAGCAATCCCTCTTAAGTGTCATCTCTTGCCACAATAATGACACTTGGTATTCGTCTTACACCTGGATTTTGATCTACTCTGATTATGACGCCCACTGAAGCCACGTTCCGTTGATCTCCCTCTCATCATCGTCAAAGCTTCCACCTGATGTAAACTTGTCAATCTGTCCTCCTTATTCTTGCTCCGACTTTACTCTTCAAGAACCACAGTTGCAACATCATCGAAGACTAGACTTTCAAGGTTGTTAGTTAAGTTGATGATAAGTTGATCATACGAATCTGGTAGACTTTGAAGTAAGACCTCAACACGTTCACCCGCCTCTATATTATACCCCAATGATGTGAGCTGTGAAAATATAATGTTGAGTGTGTTGATGTGGTCGGTCACTGTAGTTGACTCCATCCGAAGGGTGAAAATCTTTCTCTCCATGAAGATTTTGTTGTGTAATGATTTGGCCTCATATAGCTTTGTCAACGTATCACATCTCTTTGGACGTCTTCTTTTTCATCATACATGACAATACTCCATCGATTAGTGCTAAGTGCAGATTAGCAATTGCATTGCCATCCATCTCGTTCCACTTTCCATCGTCAGTTATCTCTGCAGGCCTTTGTCCAATTGCCGCCAAACAGTTAGGGTTGTTCTCTTTGTATTTCAGTTTTGTGTTTTGAGTTTTGAATTCATTTTGGGTTTTGTGTTTTGAATATCCATTTTGAGATTGTTGAAAATGTGTTCTTTTTGACATTTTGAAAAATTGTTTTGAAAACACCGAAAACGTGTTTTGAAAATTTTGGCTTGATTATAATTGAAAACACCCAAAACGACAACTTTGTCGTTTTGGGTTTTCTTTGTAAATTTTTAACTTGTTTTCAAAAATGCGTTTTCGAAAATAGGAAAGAGAACGAGTTTTCGCTGCTTTGGAAAATCGAAAACAGAAAACGACTTGAAAATGGTAAAGAGAAC